>JARHVA010010809.1:0-60000 GCA_037957365.1 Torreya grandis
ATATATCAAGGTATAATAATGTATAATATACCTATGGGCACCTCTCTTTTGGGTTGAAACACAAGACACAGTTGAATGTAATTAATCCTATCAAGATGGAGTGTCCAAAATAAAGGGTTTAGCAAGGTTTTAGGGTGTTTATATGTCTAAGATAACATTTTAAATTATAATATACATTAAAATAAAGTAAAATAACAATAAAATATGGTAGTATTTGGTCTTGGACAATAACATACAGTTAACACCCCAAAATCTTGTATGTAGTCACCATTAAAAGTATGCCTGGGAGTTTGTGATGATTGAAGGCTATAAGAGTGTCATAAAGCTCAAAAATTTTGTAAATATGGTAATTGTGGCATAAAATAATCCATAATAACTTAAAAATTTTAGGAAAAATAGGGAAGATATCCTATGTTTTGTCTCAGAGGTAGGGTACTTTCAGGCAGACATAGACTATAGCTTATGGTGAGAGGATGATCTAAGGGGTATTGATAGGTCTTGGAAACACTATGAAAAATTTTTATATTGTGTATTAAGATTAATTTAGATTTAAATAAAATTAATTAATCCTATTAATATTTATAAACCACTTATATTTGGTGGTGAGTAGCCATTTGTAGTTAAAGCCCACTAGGTCTAGTCTGGGCCTAATGCCTAAAAGGAGGTCTTTTACACTTATAACACTAAATAAGAATTAAAATTAATTGGAAAATGTTTATAATTGGATATTAGGTTTTTTAAATATTTTTATTTTAAAATAAATTCATGAGGAATCCATTTCTTGGCCAAAGACCATAACAAGGTGCACATAATGCCTTGAAGGACTCGATAGGCCAAGTTTGGATGCTCACACTAGCATGGAGGTTTATAAATGGACATAAAGGAGTTAATATATTTTATATGTGTTATTTAAATTTATTTTTCTGGAATTTTTTCATAGGTTTAACATCACAAATTTATGAACAATCCTTAAGGGGTAAAACTACCAAAAACCCTCTTAAAACTCTAGTTTGGACTAGTTTGTAGAGATTGAGTTGGAAACCTCATAAAATTACATAATTTATAAATAAAACCTATAAATTGTTTTATAATAATATAATAGGGTTCTAAAAATTCAATTTTTTTATACCTTCACTTATATAGAATAGTACAAAAACTACATGTTTCCATGTTTTTAAGCTAAAATGAGTGTTTTGAAGAGTGTATAAGGATGACAATAACTAGGGGAGGTATATTTAGAATTTTTTTACATTATAAAAATAAAAATATCATAATAAATAATTAAAATATACCAAAATTATTCTATCCTTTTGGGCCAATCAGAAAAACCTTCGAAAATGCAAGCTTTTCAATGGCCATTTCATGGTTCTTATACCTCCATAGTGTTATAGACCACACAAATTGACATGGATAATTTTTATAGCATAGGTAAAGTTAATAGAATGTTTTTAGTAATTTTTACACCTGTGAAGAGTCTGAAGATCAATTTTTCCACCTTCTAAGCTTAAGAGGGCTAATTAGGCTTAATTTGACTAAAATAAGGGGCTATAAAACACGTCTACACTTTGAATTTAACTTAAAAATATTGTGAGGAGATGTAAGGGGATAGAGGGTGTCTTAAAATATTATAATATTCTCATAATAACCTATATATTCTCCCAGATAAGGAGATTTGCTTGAAAAAGGCTATAAGGAATTCATAGGAAATGCATAGTTTTGGTGTCAAATCAGGTCTTTTTAAGTGATTTATGGACCAAATTACCTTGTTACAGGTATTGTATGATATTTATAATTCTTAAATGGAGGATATCAGTAAAATTGAATCAAACATAAATAAAAAATCAACTTTTACCTTCTACGCCTAGTGGGAAATGAGAGAATTGAGGAGCTAAAGGACTAAATCAAGGCATATGACTGTTTATAAGGAGTTGAAAAGCTAATATATTATATGATAAAACATATTTTTTCTTTTAACAATTAATATAAATGTCTTAGTTGAATGTGATCTTGTTGGAAAATATTTCCAAGTTGGAATAGGACTCTCCTTCCTTCCTATGCCCCATTTGAAGACAAAGTCAAAAGAAGGTTGAGGAAGTCTCCCACATACTTTTGACAAGTGTTAAATCATCATAAATTATAATTATTAATGGTTCACAATAATAATTTAATTGAATTTAAGGCCTACATCCATGGAGGGAGACTCATTCATCAAGAAGACATGAAGGCTAAAATCTAGGGGTTGAAGCAAGAATCTAGGCACTCTCCAAGTGGTCTAGGATTGACTAGCCATTATTAAAAAAATTAATAGTCCAAAAAACATTTTAAAATTTCTCTTCCATGCCACCCTATGGGGGACCTAACTTTGAGAGGTTGAAGAATGCTACGTAGCACTAAAGGAGGTGCTAAGACAAAGTTTGAAGTCCCCTATTTTGGGGTTGCATTGTGTCCAATCATTTATTTTTTATATATGAATTAATTTTTAAAAATGTAACAATGAATCTTTTTCTTTTATATTTTTTCTAAAGGTTGGAAAAAAAATTTATTCACCTTTTGAGAGAAATAAAAAGCTTTATTTCTTTATTTTCAAATTTTTTGAGTGAAGTGTATGTGTTTGCCATTGATGTAGCTTAGTGAAATACTTTTTTCCATATGTTATTTTATACTTATGTACATTTTTGAGATATTTTTGATGTACTATATGTAATTTTATGTGTCTAAACTATCTTAAGTTCAAGCATTGGATGTGAGTTTTGTCCTTCCTTGGATAAACTAGATTTGTCAAGTCCTTCTTAAGAAACACTTTTGTAGAAATATTTCTTGAATGTAGTGAATGTGTGAAAGTTTTCCCCTCTCAAAATAGTTTCAATTCAATCATAATTGGTCACAAAAAAATTGGTTCATCACCTTTATTTCATTTTATCTTTTAATTCCATTTCAAATAATAACTTTTTCACCCTTTTTATTTCTAGAATCAATAGACAGTAGGTTAAGATTATGTTTTAGTGAGAGAAAAAGAGAAACCAGCCCTTATATATATATATATATATATATATATATATATATATATATATATATATATATATATAAAATATCCCTTCTAAAGTCACCCATACTTTGGAGAGATTCAATGTTCCAATAGGAGTGAGGAATAACACAATTTCTCTCAAGGGCACACTCTTGATTGATAACAATACCATCTTTCAATTTTCAAATGAAGGTGACTTAATAAAAATAAATTTAGTTGGTATCTACAAAATTATATCTAAACTATAATTAATTCCATGCATTGACCTATTATTTAATTTATTTTTAAATAGGAAAGTCTATGGGAAAATATTACACTTTAGGCTAAGAAAACATCTAGTAGTTTACATAAGTGGAAATTATTTTGAAAGATATTATAAACTCCTTATGTATGAAATGCATTATAGGAAATATATGGTGTATACATGGCTCATTGCCAAAAACATCAACAAATTTTTAGTAATGGGATAACAACCCAAACAACAATGCAGTTCAGAGACCTACTTCAGTTATCCCTATTGATGTCTTCAAACCAGGGGTGAGAATTTATATGGCCTCAATGAATAAATTATATGGTTTCTCAACTATTACTTATTTCAAGAAGATATGGGTGCATTTTTTGGACATTATTATAACCTCCAATAAAATTATAGCCTTGGGGGAGATTATCAACTCTAACTTGATTCTATGAATCATAAAACTATGGAGCTTCCTCGATGGCAACTTCTATATATGATGCCTTATGTGATAGATGTTGTGACTATAACTATGTATTTAGCATATGAATAACCTCGGAAACCATTTTTTGAATACCCAAAGAATATAATTTGTGATGAATTCAATATATTACATGTGCACAAGTTTAGAAATCATATGAAAAGGTTGACTGCAACCTTTTATCCTATGGTATATCATGTATTATATGATAAGAACATGCCCAAGTTATCTAATCATTAGAAAAATACCATTCAAACTATGGGTGAGTCATAGTTATATCTTTACTAAACTATAATCAGGATTGAAGGTACTAAGGTGCAACTTTGTACCTACCCTCAATTGTTCCTAATAAATTGATTGAGTAAGAAATTGTTGATAAATTATATGATAGTGTATATGTTGAACTAATAAGGAATAATTAAATATCTATCCACCCAAACCATCTTAACATTGGTATAATTTAATTATACAATGTGGGAGAACTTCCAATCTTCTATAAGAATGAAGACACATTATGGATTGAACTGGGCCCTATTCAAATATTGGGACCCCAAGAAATCTGTTAGAGAACATATCAATACATATGATAGGAAGGTGAAAATAACTTATGGGAACAAATATTATAATATTTATAATGTCTCTATAGATTTAGAGGATTACACTAATGTTTAATAAGAATACATATGGTAAAGATGTTAATGACTGTAGTACATAGGATCAAATATGATCCCACTATCACTGATGAGGATGCTAAGAAGATTGACAAGGAATAATGGATTTATAAACCTATTCATGGACCTTCCCAACATATATAAGAAAATATAAAAGATCAATCTATCCCATATGGGGAAGTAAATATTGAATAAAGAGTGGACATTACTCTAATATCCCCTACATACATAGTTTTTATTACTCATCTTCCACACATGGATAATGAAGAGAGACCTACGATTCATAATAAAATAACTAGAGTAAGTTCCATGTTACCACTACCTCCTATGAATATATCTCAACAAGTAATTATTCATTACTTATTGTCCCATGTTTCTATTATTTATTCTCTTAGATCACCACGAGTTGTGATAATAACACCAACAATAATAATGCCCCAATCTCCTAGGCAACCATATTCACCACCCATCATTCATATACTGGTCACCACTCCTCCCACTCCATCACCATTTACTATTACTATGTTCCATTATTCTCCCATTCCACCTTCTAGAGGGATAGCCTCTATTTATATGAAACAAAAAATTACATATAAAAGGAAGCCCAAGACTCTTCCTACTTCACCGTAGAAGGTAGAGGTAGAACATAAATAAGAAAAATTTGCCAAATAAAGGGAATAAATAAGAAAGGGTAGAGTAAGGTCAAAACCTATTGATATTTATAATATTTAAGAAGAACACATGAGATGGGTAATAGAATAATAATAGGTGTCAAAGTTTGACACTGAGGAAACATAGTCAAGTAATGAGATAACTGAATCAGATGAAGAAGATAGATGGATGATTGAAAGAACATTTTAGTTTAGAGGGACTAAAATATTAACATAATCTAAAGATTTTGATGAGGGATATGATAAATCAATATATTATAACTATTTTTAGATGAGGAAAGGGATGTAGAAAGAGATACCAATTCAAAACTATATACTTTAGTGCAGGATATATCATAAAGTACACCTTCAAGCAGTCTACCTCATGTTACTATAGTGGTAACTACAACAAATTATTCCATAACTATCCCTCCCAAAGTATAAGCTCACTCATTTCCCATCATATGATAACTTTTTCAATTCCAATACTAAAATTAGTATGACAAGTACTATTCATTTTTTACATTCTTTGGGTCAAATGAATATGTGTCAAGTAGTTACAATACCAATTCTATCTATTATACCCCAATTTTATACTTTGGGTCATATTGTTACTATTATTACTATTGGGGTTACCTATACATCAGTGGTATATTACTTGTAGAATTCACTTAACACCCCCAAAATTTATTCCTTCTTTAGTGGAATCAGTCCTCATTCTACTAAATCATCAAAGAGGGTATATTTTGATAACTTGGTGTCTATTTCTATTTTTTTCCACAAGCCACACCTCCCAATTTTGTCTATAAAATTGGGAATAAAAGTTGGACAAGTTACACAAATAGACTCTCTTACAATTTTATTGCATAGAGCTATAGGGAAGACTAAATACGTAATTGATACACAATCCTAAAAAAATCACTGGATGGGGGGAAGTTATTCCTCCTTTCCTAGAAGCTAATAAATATTACCCCATGGCCATGATTAATATAATTAAATATACTTAATATATTATTGTATATAAATTATAACCAATATTTAATTATGCTACATTAAATATTTATTCGTGGATCAAGTAGTTACAACAAGAAGAAGAAGAAAGGCAAGACCTAGTGATTGTTGAACAACCAACAGTCAAATTTTATTTTGATAGACAAATGAATACCTTGAGAAAGGTGAAAATAAAGATTATTTTTCTAGAAATAAAACATTTTTAGTTAAAATAGAGAGAATACATATTCTTTCTAATAAGGATAATACATCTAAATCCATTAGACTTGGATAGATATATAAAATATCCTTACAATTTTTGTGGATGTTGTTGGAGGGGTGATAAAATAAATGTTTAAAAGTTATGATCAACCTATTAAGAGGCCACCAAAAAGTAGAACCATTTATGTTCCCAAATAAATTTCATATAACATGTAGGGTGTATTTTAAAATCTATATGACACCATTAATTTAATAAGGTTTACTAAGACTACGTCTTAGCCTAAGTGGAAGTGGGTATCATTCATTTATCAAATAAAATAAAGGACATTGATGGAATTTTTAAAATCCAAGAAAACTTATATAAGGATTATTCCCATTTAAATTTAATAAAAACATCTAAGGTTTCATGGGCCCAATTTTTTTTTCTACTAATAAGTATATCTTGCTTGAATGGCATCAAGAGATGCGATCTTAAACACACTAATTTACAAATCAAGAAAGAGAGGAGGTATCTATTTTTCAAGATATGGGAGTCACTCCTCTAAGGAAATTAGTGGTTAATATTTTTTTTTGAATCTCCTATGAGTATTAGTTGACATATTTTGAGTTGTGATCAAAGGCATGGTCTATAGGACCAATGACAAGATTATGTAACTAGTAAATTTTACGAGAGATTAAATTATAGGAATTGAGACACTTTATGTGGAGGTGAAAGATACATTAGGTATGAATAATAAACTAATGGATAAGATCCCATAATTTTTCAAGAGGATTTTACTTGATTTTTAGACCATTTACATTAACTTACAATTTAGCCATGCATTATATCTATAGATGGAAGTAAACAAGTAATCAACTTCAAAAACAAGGGAAACACTTGCACCACCTTAGGGTATTCAAGATCTTAAATACACACTAGTGTAAATAAAAACTATTACCACATAGATACCACTTCCAATTTTCAATACTTCAACTACATTGATGGAAACTTTGGGCATATCTTTAGTGATAACTAAATTTCTAGTTGTAACTCAATTTACAATGATAGTTCCATCTACTTTAGTTTATACAACTATGATCCCATAGTTTTCTTCTTCTAATGGTGCCACACTATCACCCTTCTAATTATATATATGTATTTGCATGTTTGTCTTGTCTAGGGTGGAATGTTAGTTCCTAATTTACTTTGCATTTATATATTGTATTTTAGTCTAAGAACTCTACTTTGGGCTATCATCATTTTATATGCATGCTTTGAATGAGGATTGACACATAGTTTTATTTTTTAACATGTATTGTTATATTTTGGCTGAGATATGAGGCCTTACCCATTTAAATTCTATATATACTTGTACCATCCCAATCCCAAAGGGAGGATACTTTTGGCAATTAATATTAATAAGAAATTATGAGGAAAGTTATGTAATTGGTCTTGATGTGTAAATATTGATTCTTATCCAAACATGTGGATTATGTAAAAGGTGGTGTGATTCTGGTAGCTTAGTTTTTTGATTTTGCATGAGTTGTATATTTAATACATTTATTCTTATTATTCTATTTCTGATTTGAATTGAATTTTATATGTTAGTCATAATCCCCCTTATATATGTGCTAACACCATTCTACAACATAACAAACTTTGAATATTATAATTAAATTTATTGTTCTTATTTTATCCTTAGATTTATAAATATTATTGATAATTGGTTTGCTATTAGTATCTTGTAACAAATATTGGTTTATAATCACTTGTCCAATCTTTAGTTCAAGTGTTGGATTTAAAAGGTTTCATTTTGCTTGACCCACATGCTTCCTTTTCTACCTTACCTTTCCCATTTTTGAATTTATTTTAGTCTTACACACCTTATCTTAGATCCATCATCAACCCATCCATCTCAATTATATTTATATTCATTCATATCCTACCCATTCATTGTAAACAAATTAGTTCACTCACCACTATTCCACCAACAATTTTTTTATAAAATTGGGTACCTCACAACTCATGCGTTGAAGTGAATTTTAATTCAAAGATCAAAAAATGTTATAGGATACCTAAAAAGGATTTAATTTATCACTACTAGGAGGGATTGAACCTCCACCTCTATTTATTTGAAAATAATCACTTGAGTTGTACTATAAATACTCAAAATATTATCAAGGTCTATCTCATACACTAACTTTCTATACCCACATTTTCAAATCCATATAAAATTTGGGTATGATAAGGGAGTTAAGAGAATACCATAGGCTCAATAATTATCTCCAAGTATATAACCTTGTATTACACTATTCCCAATGGCCCAATCTCTAACCTGGCTAGTTGGTTTTTCTATCAACATCATTGAGTCTGTGCAAGATTTACCAAGAAACCTTGAGAAGTATATTCCTTCCTTTTATCCCTTAATATGTATGACTAATAAAGAACACATAAAGGCCTTAAAAACCACCTTTTGAATATTTAATGTATATTTTTACCCTTAACATTACAATATGCCACCTATGATTAGTTTTTAATATCCTAGAAGGCTCACTTACATTTTGGGATAAATTTCAAAACACGTTATTGAAATAGTTTGTCCAAGTCACCAACACAAGTTTTGTTTACCAAAATTTTGAAAGTATGAGAAGAGAACCAAATGAGCCAATCCAATCCTTCAATAATAGGTTATAAAGGATGTATACTTGATTAGAAACTAGATATAAACCTACTGAGTCTTTATCACTTTAAATGCATAAGAATGCTTTAGACCCTATGAATTATATTTTTCTATGTATAACTATCGGTGTTGATACAATACCTTTAGATTATGCTAAATTTATTAATGTGAATAAACAATTGAACCCATAGATAAAATTATTGGACCCACTTATCCTTGGTATTATTTTTATAAATTTGATCCCAATCCCAAAGATAAATCATAATACTATGTCCCAAAAGTAGAAACATGTATACTCCAATGTGTCTTTAAGTCATGATTCACTTGATCAACACCTTAGATTTTTGAATAATTATATACCTAAATAGAAATAATAGAATTAGTCTTTGATAAAAATCAATGTTTCTAATACATAGGGTACTAATTTTGATTCCACAAAAAAAGAATTGGAATCTATATACAGGATGATATAAAAATTAAGAAATGAGTTTCTAAAAATGAATAAATGCATTGATAACACTAGAGGATAGAAGATACAATAAATTCCACTCATGACTCCTGTGCGCGTGCTCGCTCAAAATTTGAAATTGGCTGTTGGGATTCTGGCAGCCGGTGTGACTGTGGCTACCGTTAAGGGTGGGGATTTTTTTGCTAGTGAGGGGAGGAATCTGAATGCCCCTAAAGCAATTTCTTCTGTAGGGGGAGGAGATACTACGGCCTTTTGTTCTGCCTATGCTCCCGGTTCAGGGTATGGACCTGGGGGAAGATCATTCATAGATGTGGTGGCCTTCAAAGCGGATATTCATGATGCTTTGCCTAATGCATCATTCGGTCCAACCCACATTTTGCCTGTAAGTGCTTTAAAACCTATTAGGGTAACTCTAGAACCTAAACTAGTGGAAAATATCTTCCAATCGAAAGAACGGTTTTCCTCTTGTGATGCCATTTTTCATTTTCATGGTTTTTGGCCCTCTCTTGTAGATCTAAAGAACTAGATTTCCAAGAATTGGATGCAAATTAAAGACAGTCAAATCCTTCCTTGCTCCAGGGGTTTTTTTATAATAGTATTACAAAGCCTTGAAGATAGGAAGTCTATATTGTGTCACAATAATTTTTCTTGGCAGGGCAGATTTCCTCTTATGGCCAAACCTTGGCATAAGGATTTTAATCCTCTCTCAGAATCCTTTAACAAGCTCCCTATATGGGTGCAGCTCCCTTATCTTTCGATACACTTGTGGCATGAGGAGGTTTTTAAAACCATTGGAAATGCTATAGGGGATTTTTTATATAAAGAAGATAGTACGATTCTACTCCACTCGATGTGTGCACAATTTTTGGTAGGTCTGGATGTTTCTAAGGGCCTTCCTGAGGTGATTTGCCTTGAATCCCCAAGGGGTACCTGGAAACAAATTTTGGATTATGAGGGGATCCCTTTTTGGTGCAGGAAGTGCCACCAGACGGGTCATATTACTGCTCGTTGTGTTGCTGGGAAATCCAATCGCAGACATTCACCTTCTTGGTGGCCTAAGGTTTCCTCTAAAAATAACATTGATAAACAACATATGGAAGCAACAACTGATTCAGAGTCTGAGAATGAGGAAAGTTCACAATCTGAACTAGAAGTTGAAGAGGAATCTTTGGTGAAACATTCTAATGAAGCCCTTACGGAGGCTGTGGTTAGTGATATAGCTGATCTAGAGGAAGAGACGGTGGTCTCTTCCCCTACTTTGGAGGATCTTTCTAAGAGCCATACTGTGTTTGATTCTCACAAGGATTTTATGCCCACTAGATTCCAAAGATCATTGTCTTCTGAGGCATGGGTTGCTGAGGCAGCTAAGGTAGAGGACAGTTGGATAGTAGTAAGGAGAAAGAAGTCTAAGCCTGTGGTCCCTCCTCTAGATATGAACCTTCGCTCATGCAAAAAAAAAAACTTAACTTTAAAGACTCATCTATAGTTCCCTTTTGCTGATTGGTTTTTGGGGTCAGTAAACTGGTCACTTTTCTAGTTTACTGGTTACTGGTCTGGGAGGTTGTTTAGCTTGCTGATCCTGTTGGTTAATTTTTAGATCAATGTTTTGACAGCTATTTTTTTGGTCATACTTTTTGTTAATAGGTCCTTGTAAAACCTGGTTTTGGTACTTTTCTGCAATCAGGTTCTTTTGTTAACTTGGTTGTGCTTTATGGTTTATCTTTCACCTTGTTTTATAGGGTTTCAAGGTCCTTTAAAACCTATTTTTACCTTAATCTAAAACACTAGAGGATAGAATACCAATTAGAGATTTAGATTCCATAGGTATAATATGAATTTTAATAGGTTTGTAAACAATACATAATAATAACCATGTAATAGAGTGATATAAATAAATATCATGGAAGCAACCCCTCCTAATTGGTGTAGGGTTCATAACATAACACAATATGGTGAGGTAGACTACATAGAGTTTTACACTACTTTTGAGATATTTAAAAAGGAGATGAATGAGCAGGATGGTTTTCTCAATTAGATATAATAATATTCCTCTACTGATCTAGTACATTTAATTACAAAAGTGGTCTTTGAGACCTATGATCTCCCATTCCCAATAGAGGACAAGAATGAAACAAATGATAATATAGATGAGATCCATGGATTCCAATAGTTCTATAAGTATAATTACAATCTAAGGAATAAGTATAATATTAATTATTAAACACCTCTAAACAATAAATGATACTACTCTAGATTCTAGGGTTAACAATAATCCACCTCCCTCAAGAGGGATGAGTAGTTGTAGAGTATAGAACCACAAAGTAAATCTAGGTATAACACTATTGAGGACATGAAAAATATCAAGGATAATATCACCCTACATGAATTGTATTAGATCATTGAACATAAAGATTTATTACTCAAGGATATAATTTGGATATCCTTTACATATGATAAATCCAAAGTCATGCATACAAACATGATGGTATCTAAACACAAACCTAAAGTACCACCATTTTTGCTAACCATATAAATGTTTAGAAGTAATTTACACAACTATTTGGTTAACATAGGTGCCTTATCCAATTTGATGTTGAGATATGTGTGCAATAAGTTGGTTTTGACCCCAAATAAGTCAAAAATATTGGTCTTATAGTTGGACAAATAAACTATCCCATGTGTTTTATAACTAACAAATGTACACATAAAACTAGCATCAGAGCCACATGTGTATATACATTTTTTAATTGAGATTTTAGAAGATTGTGGCCTATTTTTGAGTTGGGATTTAGTTCAAGACAATAAAAAAGACATGGACATTGATTTTTTCACACATGTGGTTATCTTAGAAAAGAGTAGCCTGTCAGATTTGAGTGGATATAAAGCCAAATATCATGTACCTAATTAATAAGTACAAAACCAATAATGATAAGGTTTAATTCACATCTCCACATGTAGGAGTATACACATTCACTACCAAGTAGGAGCTTCATGAACAAGAATTTTAAGTTCCTTCTTAGTTATGGAAAATAAGGTTCTAGTGTTGGCATAGACATGATATACTGAGATAGTAAGTAGTACCTATATTCTTATAGGTTGTAATTTCCTTGCACCAACAATAGAGCTAATAATGAAGCTCTAATCCCTAGTCTACAATTCATGTTGAAGCATAACATTAGGTAGTTATAAATCTTTGGTGATTTTGACCTAGTTATTAAATATGTTATAAATAAGTATCAATTCAAGATCACTTAATTATAAAATTATAAACATCAATCATGGGACCTAATTGAGTCATTTGAAGGATTCAACATCAGAGCCATCCCAAGAAAGAAAAATTAGATGATAGATTCACTAGTAGTTTCAACTACTAATCTAGATCCATTCTAAGAATCCAAAATGAAAAAATTCTTTGTGGAGTTGGTTCCTTTCTCGTCTATTATAGACAACATGGACAAATTCCAAGTGTTTTAAGAATGACCAATAGATTGTATAGTTCATGAGTAGTTCTAGTACCTTTGAATCTCAGCTGATAAATGAGAATTATGTGGATCCCATGCATATTGAAGACCTAAGAGAGGATGGTGTCCTAAAAATTAAAGAAAACTACATCCCTTTAGGAATAGTTTCCTTGGAATGACTTTTCTATGTAGATCCATAAGAACTAAAGTAGTTGAGTCTAATTTCATCAAATGGAATCTACACATTGACCATCATCCTCAATACGTGAACATCAGTTTAAGTTTTACTAAAAGTGAGAAATTAAAATTGAAGAGTCCATTTTAGAATTCAAGTATGTGATTACCTAAACATGTAGAGGTTTGAAAATATTTAACCTTAGATTCATAACCCATACCATTCCATCAAATACATAACATAAGCCTTTTAGGTAGAGATAGAGCCCAATTAATCTAATAATAAAACCTCTCATCTAGATATAGGTACATAAACTACTAGATGGATGATTTGATAGTGTATTCAAAAGACATAGTTGATCATGTAGATCATCTCAAAAGAGTATTTGATATATGGGGAAGATACATAGTCTCTGTTAATACAAATATTTTAGTTATTAAAGGTAAACTATTAGTCACATCATCATGAAGGATGGGATTTCCATTGATCCAAAATGAGTTCAAAACATTTCTAAGTTGACACCTACTAATAACAAGAAAGAATCAAATTCTCTCTTTGGTAAGATAAATTTTTTAAGGAAATTCAATTCTAGTTTTGTAGATATTCTCAAGCCATTGAATGTTATGTTGAACAAGATGCTAAGATAAAGTGGATAATAAAGGATAAGAGATATTTTTAAGACATCAAGAAAACCATTAATCAAGCTCTAGTTCTGATTAGCCTAAACTTCAATAAAGATTTATATTTTTATTTATTTGCTTTAGAACATACTATAGATGATATACTTTTATAGAAGGTGGGTGATAATGAACATCCCATTACCTTCATAAAAACTAATCCAAAGGATGTAGAGTTGAAATACTCTATGAAAAATAAATAGATATACACCATGATCAAAGCTATGAAAAACATCATGCATTATATTATGAGGAACAAGAAATTTTCCATTATTCTAGACCCATTCATCAAGCTCACACTTGGACAAAATGATTTGGGTGAGAGAAAAGGCAAGTGGATGGCCAAACTTTAGGAGTTTGATCTTGAAATGAAGCCAACCAGTAGGGAGAAAGGTTGAGGAATGATCTAGCTAATGATTTAGATTGATCCATACATTAGTATTAAGTAAATTAATGAGACTCAAGTAACTAGTGGTGAGTGGTACACTCAAATTTTCTATTATTTTCTCATAGGTAATGTCTCCATGAGCTAAACAAAGACTAGATATGAACCCTCATGCTCAAACAATTTCATTATATGATCAATAAGGGATTATTATATAAAAATAACTATGAGGACATCTATTTAAGGTGTGTTTCAATATAATAAGTTATGGACATCCTAAATAATATAAATCAGATGATTGGTAGTGGATATCTTTATTGAAACACAACAACTCAAAAAATTCTAATGATGGGATACTACTAGCCCATGATCTTCAAAGATGCACATAACCATGCCTAGACCTGCCATAAGTGATAGGTATTTTAAAAAATGGAAGTTAATGTTTCCAAGCCTTTACCAAAAATCATTAAAGGGCACACCTTTTACCAATGGGGACTTTAATTTATTGGGGTATTTAACCCAAACTCTTCATCATTACAACACAAATTTGTCCTAATAACTACTGATTACTACACTAGGTGGATATAAGTTATGGAAACAAAGAACTCTAGAGCACTAGAGGTCATCAAATTTAAATTAATAAAATATAATGACCAG
The DNA here is from genome assembly GCA_037957365.1 of Torreya grandis. NCBI lineage: Eukaryota > Viridiplantae > Streptophyta > Pinopsida > Cupressales > Taxaceae > Torreya > Torreya grandis. The sequence continues at coordinate 14,759 of JARHVA010010809.1, forward strand.
GTTTGATACCCCAGTTTCTTTGGTTTGTGACATAGGTCCATATTTATAGTCTAATGAGTCTACTGAATGGGCTTATAACAATCGAATCACCATCAAGTTCTCTTTAAACAACTACCTGCAATGGAATGGAGTGGTAAAATATAACAATATGAATCTGATGGATGTCATAAAGAAATGATCCAAGGATAAATGAAGATAGTGTCATCTCTTATTGAAGTATGAATTGTGGGCAAACTAAACTAGACTCAAACAAGCTCTTAATGCTTCACCTTTTCTACTAGTGTATGGCCAACAACCAACCTTTCCCATTACTTTCAAAATCCCAACATATTAATTTATGCAAGAGTACATTGGAGACTATGAAATAATATATTCTAGACTACTTGATATATTTTAGATATAAGATTAAAAAAATGAAGCACTACATAGCTTCCTTAAACATCAATATGTTGTTAAAAGATGGTTTCATAAGAGATAGAAGATTAAATCCAAAGGATTTTAGACCTATTGCTTCTATGGGATAAAACACATGAGAATAAGAGACACTATGTTATCACTCCTTTTTGGATTGGATCATATAAAATATAAGAGATACTAGGTAATAACACATTTTGGTTGAAATACCTCAAAGGTAATGACCTTTCCTTTATAGTCAATGGATAGTTTTCGAAACATTATTTCATAGCTATTCCATCTAGAGATGATTTTGAGTGACAATAATTAGAAATGTATAAATAAGAGTAGATTAAATTTCCTATTATCTATATTATATTTTCTATTTTATATATTAGTCTTTCCTATTTTATACATTTTATTTTAGTAAGTAGTTGTTATGATTTCTAAATTAGTTTTCTAAATTACATATACTAACTCATTTTCTATGCTAAAGTTACAAGAGATTTTCTAAAAACAAGGGGATGATTTAAAAGGATGAACAATTGGTTTTCACTAGGATTTATTCTCACAGTAATAGATATTTTTGGATTTAGGTATGTCTTAGGACTAAATTAGGTTTTGATTGAATTGAATGAGTTTACTAGACCTCTAGTATCTAATTTGATATAGTCATGAAAATTTTAGAAAGACTTTCCATTTCCAAATATTAACTACACTATTACATGCTAAAACTTGGATGGGAGATAATAAACATACAAATAGATACACATTGATAGGAACATATTGATTATAATAAGGTTTTTTATACATACACTCATCCAATGGTGTTTCCTAACCCTTCTTCTATTTGGATTTGAAAAAAAATCATCATACAAATTGATTGATGATGGGTGATTCAAGTAATATATACTAGGGCTATAAATGTATGGCTGGTATTAAAACAACGATTTGGATAGAATCATAGGTATCTTTATCAGGACTATGGATGCTTGGATAATAGTATAGGAATGCCCAATTTTCCCTTATTATATGGTTATAAAATATAAGATCAAAATAAAACCTATAGTGTTTATTTATGTCTTTGTTAAAACTCTCATAACCAAGGGGAATGAATTTCACAAAATTACACACTCAAATCTAAGGAATGGAAAGGATTAGTATTTTGTACGAGTAATGAAGATTTTTTTTCAAGGTCTAGTTTGTTTATACTTTTTTAGGCAGGGCTGAAATTTTATTATGTTACATTACTAAGATTTTAGGTTCTCAAATACTCAGGAGTATTTTACCCTCTGAGTCATCATTTGTTGTGCCCCAACACACACACACACACACACACACACACACACACACACACACACACACACACACACACACACACACACACACACACACACACACACACACACACACACACACCAATTTAAAATTAAAATAAGGGTCCAATTTTGATTGAATATGCTTATTCAAGGTATTGATAAATAGAATTCTATGACATGGAGTTTTAAAAATTTAGGCTTAAGTAATTTATCTAATATTAGGTGGAATTTATTTGACTCTAAGAAGAATTTATCTGATGCTAGGAGCAATTTATCTAGCCATCTTGATTTTTTTATTTTCTCGACATGAATAACAAGAATCTATTTTGAAGTTGTGGTATGTTTAAAAGTTTTTAGATAAACTAAGCTCTGTATAATCCATATTATGTGATATAGTTTTTTCCTTCAATTTTCCTTTAACACTATGCTTATGAACATTTTTTATTTTCTATTTAAATGGCTAACTAGGCTAATATGTTATTCTTTTATTTGATTATTTACTTATGCTATGTCTTAAACATGTCATTTAATACTTAAGTGTTTCACATAAAATTATTGATATAATTTACCCTTACGATGTGGCATCGTTATGTTAATTTAGAGCCCAAGTTAAGTATATAAGTCACTAAGTAAAGCAATGAGATCCATCCATATGTCACCATATTACTAACTTGATGGTGATGTTAGAATAATTATTTATATGAAACATCCTAGGTAAGAGGATCTTTGAGAGTAATTGATGTGTCATGATCTCACTAACATAGAAGTGACATCAACATAGTTCTTTATACAATCCATCCCAAGCAAGTGGATCACTAAGATCCATCCATGTGTCATCAGCCCACTAAATTAGAAGTGACATCAGCATAGTTATCTATGTATATAATCCTAGAAAATTAGAGAACTAGGATCCATCCATGTGTCATCATCCTACTAACATGTGGCTAAAGGAATAAAACATATTAAGCCATAGCTATCTATGAGTTAAATAGTGATATGTAGACAGGTGTCCTTCAAAACCACATTAAAATACACCAAAGACACAAAGGCTAATCCTAAAAGAGTATAAAAGAGACATTTGTCATGTTATTATGACTAAGCATCCATTAGTAGGCATAATAATCAACATGGTAGTAAAATGCACATAAGTAAACATTATGAAATTTAAATGAAAAGAATAAATAATCAATGGAGAGAAAGACAATGTTGTAGTTAATTCACATAAATTGGTGAATTAATATATTCATTTCTCATAGCTAACACATTAAAATCAATAAATTTCATATTACCATATTCAGTCTAATTACATTACCTTCTAACTATCAAATGTACATTGTGTATTCTGAGTGCAAGTGCAAATTACTAATCCAAAATTCCATTACAATGAAGATTTCATTGACTTTTCACAACCCATACATTTTTTAGACTATATTTTCAATGGCTTCCTCATATCACACTCCATCTCCTTTTGAATGTTTGATTATATGGGTAACTAAATACACTAATAAAACATTTGATTCAATAGCTCTCAAATTTCAAGCATTACTATGCTGTCTTGGATGAGGTCAATACATTCAATCCATATAAGGCTAAAACACAACTTTGAGTTTTCAAACAGAGGTAAAAAGATAACTTGTTGGAAATAAAATCAATTGGTATCCATATTGATGTAACTAAACTAGATGTAATGCCCTATATTGATGTAATGCCCAAAAAAACACATGCTAATTAATTCTATAAAAAGGAGTTAATTTTTAATCTATAGTTTACTATTCACATTCAGTGGTAAGCCTAGGTAATAAGGTAATTAATAATTATTTAACATAATAGGAAATGCTTAAATTTCATTTCTAATAATTATTAAAATAACTTGTATTAAAATTTTATATGAAACAAAATTATTTAATTACAAAAATGTTTAATTCACCAAATTGGTGAAATAGAATTAACTAATTAAATCTACCATAAGAAAAATAATTTATTTAATAAATTATCTAGGAGACCTTACATGTAGAATTAAATAATTAATGAAAATCACAATAAAATAAATTCAAAGTCTCTTCCCACTTGTAAGTGGAGGAACACATTAGAGCCATATGATCAAATATAGGGGGTTGACTAACCCCCTGTGGATTGTGGCCTATAGCCACATCTACGGCTAGGGGCCATCAACCCTAATGTTGTATTAGGGGCAAGGGTTGGCCTATTATCCAAGCCACCTCCCTCCCTCCTTCATATAAGAAGGTGAGGTTTGGGGTTGGTCAGCTCAGCCCCCACTTTCAACACACACACACACATATATATTTTTTAAATTGTTTTTATTTATTATTATTATTAAATAGAAAAATAATTATATACATATTTATATAAATAGATAAAATATTATATATTTTATAAATTAAAAAATAGCTCCTTTTTATGAAAATAATTATCATGTTTTTTTTGGCATTACAATTGACTTGTTATTTGATTTATTTGTGAATGGGAAAGTGTATAGGAAAATATTACACTTTAGGTTGAGAAAAAATCCAATAACGTACATAAGTGGGAATTATTTTGAAAGGTATTATAGAATACATGTGATTTAAATTACTTATAGGAAGGATATGGTGAATTCATATCTCATTACCAACAACATCAACAATAAGTTATAGGAATGGGTTTGTAACCTCAGCATCTTTTCAATTCAAGACCATAATTTAGCTATCCCCATTATTATCTTCAAACAAGGAGTGAAAATTTACATATCCCTAATGAATATAATATATGGTTTTTAACCATTAATTATTTAAATGAGATATGACTCCCTTTGCTAGATATTATTATGACCTCCAAAAAAATCATAGCCCTGAGGGAGACTATCAACTCTAACTTGATTCTATGAGTCATAAACCTAGGGAACTTACTCAATGGTATCTTCTATATGACTTTTTATGTGGTATATTTTGTGACTTAAAGTATGTATACCTCGTATTAATAACCTTAGAGACCATCTATAGAATACCCAAAGAATAGAACTTGTGATGAATTCAATGTTCTCCATGTGCACATGTTTAAAAAGCATTCAAAAAGGTTGACTAAGACATGTTACCCTATGATAATCATATATTATATTAGAATATAATTCCCAAATTATTTGATCCTATAAATAATACCATTAGAAATATGGGTGAAAACTAGATATATTCTAAGAGCACTATAATTAGGATTGAAAGTACTAAGGTGTAACCTTTGTACCTACCCAAAATTGTGCCTAAAAAATTGGGTAAGTAGGAAATTACTAATCAATTGGCTAATAGTGTAAATGTTGAACTAAGAAGGGAAAATCAAGCATATATCCACCCAACCCCTATCAACATTTTTAGAATGCAATATATGAGGTGGGAGCACTTATAATTCATTAGAAGAACTAGGACACATTATGGATTGAACATAGCACCATTTAGATATTGGGACCTCAAGAAAACCATTAGAGAACATATCAATAAATATGATAGGAAGGTGAAAATCAATTATGAGCAAAAATCCTATAGTCATGATAATGTATTTATGAATGTAGAGGATGACACTATGGTTTCTATAAGAATGTGCAGGGTAAAGATGTCAATGATTATAGTGGATAAGATTCAATATGATCATGTTATCACTAAGGAAGATGCTAAGAGAAATGAAAAGGAACAATGGATTTCCAAACCCATTCATGGACTTACCCCTCACACAAAAGTATATATACAAGAGAAAATTTGCCCATCTATGGAAGAAAATATTTAATAAAGAGTGGAGGCTACTCCAAGGTCCCTTATATACTTAGTTGATGTTACTTTTCCTCCACACATGGATAATAAAGAGAGATCTACAAGTCCTACTAAAACAACTAGAGTAATTTCCATATTATCACTACCTTCTCTAACTATAGATCAATAATTAAGTCTTCACACCTTATTATCCTATGTTTCTATTATTTATTTTCATGAATCACCACTTGTTGTGACAAAAAAAACACTAAAAATAATTCCCTAGTCTCATGGGAAACCATCTTCACCACCCATCATTCCTCTAGTGGTCACCACTCCTCCCACTCCATCACCATCTATTGTTATTATGATCCATATTATGACATGGAATTTCACCCTTGTAGAGGATTTCTTTAGGATCCCCCACTCCTAGTCATAATATTAAAATAACCCCAAGCCATTGTTATCCTATGATAGGGTTGAACCTCTAGAGAAGTCTGACTTCCTCTTGATGGATCACCTAGAATAATGCTACTATTAGGAAAAGGGTTAGAAATGGGGAAATAGGGATCCAAATAAAGTTAACAAGGTAATGCACCAAATTTAAATGAGACACTCATATGCTTGAACCCACAATAGATCAACATAAGACAATGTTAGCTCACACAATCTCACAAACTAGCTAATTGCATAAGTATTTCATGAACTACGCTCACCAAGAAATAAATGAAGAAAAAAGGAAATCTAGGACTCACACTAAGCATACTTTAATTATTAAAAGAAAAAAAATCAACCCTATAAAGTATCTTGAAAATAGCTTAAAAGAGGTAAGTAGAAGGAAAATGATCAAGGAAGAATCTCCTTCACAATATCATCATGCACAAACTTAATAAAACACTATTCAAAGGCAAGAGATAGGTAAAAAATAATCTTATTTCATCAAGAGTTAGTTCTTATAAAATTTTACAAGGTTTAGCCTTGCCAAATGATAGTCTCTTTGATTCAACAAAGTCTATAAAATATCTAAATATTGAGAACCCTTACCCAATTTGAAAGAATGGGAGATATGAGGGAAAGAGGAAAAGAGAGAGAGAACATGCCATCAAATATCAATTAATTATCTTCCACTATTCTTCAATGAATTCACAACCACACTTTGATCTAATCAAGATTAATCCATCATCAACACATTAACTTTTGTTTGTCACAATAGCTTTCAATCTTTCTCATTGGTTGATAAACATACTAGAATACAAGGCCTTGTTGAAGATGATTATTCATGATATTAATATGAATTAAAACACCCTTAGAGACCCTAGAAATATATTAAATCCTCTAACTACCTTCTCCAACTACCATATCTCCATCTTGGGATTCTATGTCATCTTCCACTTTACTTGCTTATGAGGACAAAATCCACATATCTTTGGACCTAATAGAGCCATGACCATATCTACTTTAAGGGGTTTTAGGTAAATTTTTTTTAAGTATAATATTATTTCAAAATATGAGACACTTCTCCATAATCACACATCTACATCCTACTTCAATATCTAAGCATAGGTCTACTATAGATGAAAACCAATCCATTTATTGGTTTTCCTATAGTTATCATGTCAATAAAAATCTTATAAGATGTATATATTTCTTCTAGATCTATATTAGGTTTAAATAAACCTATTCTACCTCTAAACCTTGTGTAAGCCAAAATATTATCATATGCATGGATCATTTTTAAAAAGCAATTACCACAATCATGAAACAATATTGCAACCCTAGAAAATAGGCCTTGTAAGTTTTAAATCCTTGAACTAGAGGTTGAGATTGAGATTTAATGGTGATTGGAATTCATTATTGACAATCTTGACTATATGAATATGTCTTATCTTATTGGTGCTTAACTAAACTCTAATGGTGGCATGTGCCCTTTGAAATATTTACCTTGGTTTAACCTAGGTCATGTTTGTTCTTCATTTGGAGTCTCCTAGATTTGAATTTTAATATTAGCCACTAATCTTGATCTAGTCTTCCCAAATTATGCCACTTGTCATCTTTTCAATGGGCCCCATTATTAGTCTTTGTTTATTTCATACACTTTCATGTGGTAGCCTCATGTGCATCTTGAGATCATTGACTCTTTAACTTTTATCTATGCCATCAATCTTCTTTTGTATAGTTTGAACATGCATCATTAATTTTCTCAAAAGTTTACCATAATAGTGACACTTGGTAACTCCACATTCATCCTCAAGATTCATTGACTTATTGACCTATCACTCATCATTGAGCTCCTTTTATATGATTGAATATGTTTCATTGATTTGTCTGGACTCACTAACCTCAATCTACACCCATGTGTCATTGATTTGATTTTGAGCACTTTCGATCATGACACTTTTTAGATCCATAATCATCATCAAGAATATTTGAATCCAAATTACTACTTCTCGTGTCTTAAATTTAACATCTCCATTCATGTCCCACTCTACTAATTAAATTTTGAGGGCTTATATATTGAGATAGAATTGTTATCAAGACTTTAAATTTGTAGGGGAATTTCTTGGCATGAAAAAAATCATTTCCATGTGATTATCTGACATTTATAATATTTCCAAGTGCATTTATAAAATTCACAACCATACTAACCTGCTTATTTCTACATGACATGCTATGATAGTCTAGATCCTAGAAGATTGAGCTAGAAACTATTGATTTTAGAAGGACACTATAAGGTGTGAAGCTTGGACAAAAAAATTCTAATATTTAAATCATCTTAATTACCTTAATGACCTATAGGGTATGACTTTCATTTGAATTTTTAGACTGGTTTCCAAGCCTATTCCTTGAATTCATCAAATAATACTTTAATCCTACTTAAAGTATTTTAAAATATTGAAAAAATGATAATATATATTCTCCTAATGTCTATCTACTCTTCTACCTACTATATCACTTTATTCAATAGGAACTCTACTTCAGCTATTCAAACCTCACCTAAATAAAAAATTTATTATGTGGGCCAATTTTGGCCAACATTTTTAGTGACATCCTAGGATTGCCTGCCTACTATGCAATAGACTAGTTGCCTTAATCTGATTCATTGGGCATACAGAGTCATGGTCTTTCTTGAAAACACTATTTGTAAAACTAATACAAGGCTACCCTTTTCCTTAAAAACTCCTCTCAAAGTAACAAAGACCGAAAGGAACAAAACAAATAATGTTCCCAAGGCACTTTTGGAAAGGAAACACATAACTAAAATACATGTGCATAAGGCACTTAGAGGAAAACATGAAACTCTAATCTAATATATTATAATGGTTTCAAAATCTTATAATAATAGGGCTTTAAATGAATGCCATTAATTGGGATGGGTAATGCCTCTCCATCTACCTTGGCAAGCTAATAATCATTATGTTATTTAAATATATAGATCAAATAAGGACCACTCTATAACTTATCAAACCTGTTATGGTTTCTTGGTTTGGCCTTATTTGAGTCCCATTTGAGGACTAGGTCCCCTTATTTTAATTCCCTTTCTATGTCTCTCTTGTCAAAAGTCTTCTTGAATTGAGCTTGATGTGATTCCAATGTCCACATTACAAGGTCCTTAGTTTCTTCTATCTCCTTGAGCTCTACCACCCTTGTACTCATACACTCAGTTTCCATCAACTCAAGTTGATGTGCTAACTCCAAGGTAGGAATTTTAAGAGAGATGGAAATTTTGGCTTCCCTTCCATATACAAGGACATATGGTGAATTTCCAATGGAAAATTTGGGAGCCACTCTATCATTCCAAAAGGCTGTCCTTAACTTTGTATGCCATACTCTTTGATTTTCTTCCATGGTCCTCTTGATAATCCTTATCAAGTTCTTGTTTGTGGACTCTACCAATCCATTATGTTGAGGGTAGTCATTAAAATATTTTCTAAGGTAGATGCCCATTTTAAGTTTCCATTCACTTATTTTCATGCCAAAAAATAAGGCATTATCTAATATTATTGTAGATGGTACACCAAACCTAGTTATTATGCTATCATAGAAGTCCAATAATGTTGTTTCATTAGCTTCTTTAAGGGAAATTGCTTCCAATAACCTAGTAAATTAGTTAGTAGTAGTTAGAACCCATTTGTGTCCTATAATAGAAGTTGGATTTATCATTCTTATGAAGTCTAAACCCCATTATATGAAGGGTTATTCCACCTAGATTGGGTTTAGATGAAGGGCCACCAGTATTTATTTACTTATAAATAGATCACACTTTTGACATTTTCTAACCCATGCATAGGCATATTTGAAAAATTTAGGCCAATAATAACTATATCTCATTAATTTTTCTATTGTTTTACTTAGATCAAAATGTCCTCCAACAAGTCCATCATGAAATTGATCTAAGAGCTTTGTCACTTGATTATTATCTATGATCTTGAGAATCAATCCATTTAGGTCATTTATAAATAAAACCCCATCAACTAATGCATAATGTATGGAATAAATTAAAATACCTTCTCTTTTCTCTGTCTGTACCTTAGGGACATTTACCTATTGTCAATAAATGTGTCATGTCCTAGAGCCAACTAGTGTGACTTGGAAGTGCACCTATTTGTGAGTTATATTATGTCACCAAGATAACTTCCATATCTTCATAGATGTCATAAAACATATGATACATAATATTTTACCTCTTAATATCTTAGTGACTTTGATCTACACATCATAATCTATGACATTGGGAATCCAACCAACTCTATTCTTATTCAAGTCTTTATTGAGGAGAAAATACCTCACTCTAGAATGAGATAACATAAGATGAATCCTTCTATTAAATATAATTGGTATAAACCTATTAATGTTTCTCTAAGATGTAAGGACTTGATTTTATACAAAATTATACCTTACCTCATATCCTTCAATCCCTTAACTGAAAAAATAAATTAGTTGCTCAAGTCCTTCACCATTATTTTTCACCAACTTAGCTTATATGTTGTCAACATTGGCAAAGGTGTGCCATATGAAATCACTTGAGATGTTAGGATTCATGAGAAAAGGTGTTTGGGAAATATATTTCTTGATGTCCTCAAAATATGATTTACCTTTACTTGAATAAGTGAACACTTGGCTCTTCTTCAACATGGTAGTGATGGGTTTGACTAGGTTTTCAAAACTAGGTATAAATCTTCTCACAAAGTTTATTTTCCCAAAGAATCTCTAGATTCCTTTCTTATTCTTGGATAAAGATAGTGTAAATATGTCACTTATTCTATTAGGATCAATGGATAATCCCTACTTTGAGATAATGTGACCCAAAATTTTGCCTTCATGAATAATAAACACACATTTTTTGGGATTTAAAGAGATCCCAGACTTTTTGCATCTTTCAAAGATCAGCCTTAGGTGATCTAGGTGCTCACCAACCTTTTTGGAGAAAACTATTATTCCATCTTAGTAGATTATCACCATCTGATTTGGCAATCCTACGAAAGCCATGTCCATTTCTCTTTGAAATGTAGCTCCAACATTTGACAAGACAACAGGCATCTTCTTATAGGAATATGTTCCCCACTTTGTGGTGAAGGTAGTCCTATATTGATCTTCTTGTCTTACTATTACTTGGTTGTATCCTAAATACCCATCCAAAAGAGATAAATGTTCTAAACCAAAAACTATCTAAAGGAGTTGCTTCATAGATGGCAAGGGGTAATGGTCTTTCAAGGATACCCTATTTAGATCCCTAAAGTCCACACATAATCTGATTTCTCCAATTTTATTCCTTACAAACACTAAGTTGGATACCCATGAGGAATGTTTGATGGGAAAGATGATCCTAGATTAAATCAATTTGGTCAATTCTTTCCTCATAATCTCTTCAATTTTGGGGTTGATAAGCCTTTGGTTTTTCTTAGCAGGCTTAAAATTAGCCTTTAATTATATAATGTGTTGGGATAGCTTGGGATCAAAATATTTTAGGTCACTATATTCCCAAGAAAAGATGTATACATATTCTCTATAAATCTCAATGAAATCATGCTTTTTAGCTTTAGTAATTACCTTTCCAAGCTTGAGGAGCTTGTCTTTAAGGATAAGGGCTCTTTCATAATTCTCTTTATTAGTTGACACCATTGCCTTGTCTTTCCTCATATGGTCTCCATCACGGAAAATATCTTCAAGGGTTACCAACCCTTTAGGAATATTTTTAGACCTTAGCTTAATAATTTGATCTTCATACTGATGCTAAAAAATTTCTTGGTTCAATTAGGAAAAATCTACTTCATACTGCAATAAATAATCAATTTGATTATCACCATCAAAGACCTACCAATGAGCTTCATTTTTTTGGAGTAATGCTCTTACTACCACTTTAACATGTGGCTACATTTTGTATTTTTTCAATTCATTTAGAGGTGAAATTGAGCTCCCACATCTACAAACCTATCATCATGTTGATTTTGGTTTCTTAGTATTACTTGGATTTTGAAGGCCTAAAAGTCTTTATTTAAGTCCCATACTTTATTCTTGTATGATCTCATCAAGGGATTCATTGTGATGTTTATCCTCTAACCTGATTCGCTATCAACTCATTATCCCCATATACTTATAATTGCTTGATTCATTTCTTACTAGCCCACTGAAGGCCATGAATAAGACCTTCACACTCCATTATAATATAAGGCCAAATAAATTGAAACTTATAAGAAGAAAAAAACTTATCATTTTATGGAGATACTAGAATCACACTTGCACTTCATTTCTGCTCCTTGAACCATCAAAGAAAAATTTCCACAAACCATTGGAGTCTTCTTATGGCTGAGTGAGGGATGGCATGGAATCAATCTCCTCATGCATGTATTAGACACCCATGCATTTCTCTTCAACATAATTTAAAGGGCCAATTATCCTATTTTCATTCCATAACTCATCCAATAACATATCAATTATCTCCTCAAGATGGGTGTTTAATTATTCACCAACTATGAATTCATCCTCATTAAAAATGGTACAATTGATGTTTATGTTATCTAGCCCATAAGGTTCTATGTGGAATTGTGAAATAATCTTAACCTTGATGGATACCTTGGTCAAATACCTTGCCTTGAAAATGATGTAGGACCAATCTGGAGCTACCTAAACCCCAATTTTGGTTGTGAATTCTCTAGATAAACATAGGTCAAAATAAGGAAGCACATCTAGGATCAACACATATTGATCCAATAAAACACTAGGATAGGCATGTAGGGTCATGTTGAAACCTTTGATGATTCTATATGGTTTGGTGCAATATCTATTAAGTTGTAAAACTCCCTTAGATTGGGGTTCATACTTCAATCCAAGATTATCTGTTATTTATTTTGGCATTATTATGGTACTTGCTCCACTATTTACCATGCTATTATGAACCAAGAATTCAAAAATGAGAAAATAAATGTATAAGGGAGGAGGTTTGACCATATTACCTAACTTCCCTTCATTTGGTCCTCTGTTACATTAGTGAGAACTACAATCTATTTGATTGGTGTCTTGTTTGCAACATTGATCTTTCCTAAACCTTATTGAAGGATGTCTACCTGACTAGGCATGAACAACATGTCCCTAATTTGAAAATTCACATTGGATTATTTAATTTGTTCCACAATGTTGATGGGCAAACCACTAACCTTTGGTTATGATTTGGGAGCCACAACTTTACTTTAAACTTGTGAGTTTTGGGGCACAAAGGTAGTCCCTTGGTTTTGTTTCTTTGGAGTTATTAGGACCTTTATAGTAGAAGTAGGTTCCTTTAGATTTTATATCAAAGAGTAATGGTAATAATCTCTTTGACTGCTTCTTGGTTACCACCATCGTTCTTTATTTTGAACCTTATATTATTTTCCAATAGAATGTATGCTTGGCTATAACTAACCTATTTATTGTGTGCATAACATTTTTTGTTGCTCATAATTTACCATTTTGGCATCCAATTGGCTTGGTCCTTCATTAGACCCTTTATCTTGTGGAGGCTCTTCTATTTTTGTCATCCTAGGTAATTCTACACTTTGAGCCATAAAAGCTTGGTTATACTCATGATTAGCAACCTACTACCATTGATCATTAAATGCCTAATTAAGTTCAATGTTTGAGATAATGGATTGACTAAAAGACTAATTTTAGAGTATAATCCCTTCAAAATCCTTAGAAAAATTTTTTTGAATAGGGATTAGGGTGTTAAAGGTACTTGAAACATTTGGATTATAATTGTTTTGGCTAACATAGTTAGGGTGCCGTTGTCCTTATCCTTAGCCTTGACCTTGACCTTAGAAGATTCCTTTATAGGGTGACATGTTTGCTTGATAAGACTATTGTTGAGGATAATATGTAGATTGATATGGTCTATTTAACTAGTCTTTTTGCCTCTTAACATTCACCAATTCATTTCGTAAGGATTGAAACATGTTATTAAGCTCTTGAAAGTTTTTATATTCTTGGGAGTTACTAGATTGGCTAGTAGAAGCCTTTTCTTGCTTTGGTATAAGTATGGAATTAAATGTTGGCATAGGAGGAATGGAAGAAAGTGGAAGAAAAATAATAAGTGGTGGTTAGATCTTAGGAAAAAGAGGCATTGGTGGTCTAGGGATAATCTTGCCAGCCTATACTAGATAATTTCATACTCTGATTACCACCTCATAAATATTTGGTAGTGTGTTTCCTCCCATAGACTAAATCATGACTAAAATTTCACTATTTAAAGATTTTAAATAGTAAAGGAGGTCAAATTTAGGAGTAGGCCTTATAGATATTGAGATTCTATCCCATTTTTTTAAAATCTTGTTGTGAAATATTGCATAGCCTTATGAGGAGCCCTCTTGATTGAAGTTAGTTTCTCTAGAAGTGACAAATAGTCACTTTTGTCTTCAAATATTTTACACAATGCATTTCCTAATTTATCCTATGATTTGATAGAGTTAGCATCAAGGATTCTTTACTAGTCGAAGGCTTTACCCTTGAAACAGATGGCTAACAACGTAATAGATACAATTTTTTCATTAATATTATGAATATTGTAAAAGTTAGCTACATCTATTAGGTGTTAAAAAGGGGTTTTAGATTGGTCTCGTATGATATAAGGGACACTTTTAAGAGATTCTATTGGAATAGGATCATACTATTAGAGGTCCACAGGACTTTGGAAATTAACATAAAAGGAATAATTCTAGGAGCTACCATGGCAATGAAAGGGGATAACAAAGATCTTATTGTAGGAGTAGACCTTGAAGTTGATTTAGAAGGAAAGATTCCTTTATATGGATGTGTATTATAAAATATTAACCTTTTTATTGAGTTTAAATTTAATTAAAAAAATTCAAAAGGAATACCTCTATAAGCTAATCTTGTAGTCACCTTTAACATGAAATATAGCTACTGCTCTACACCATAATGTTGGATTCTTTGGAGTTGATAGATATTGGGGATTAAGAACTTGGGATAATTATACCAGCTAATGAAAACTAGGAGTCACCACTAATGTTTATACACATTCTACCAAAGGATGATTAAATGAAGATAACACTAAAAACTAATTCACTTAGTGTATAATAAAAGAGTCCCATTAGGCATGCCAAAAACTATTATGGTGTGGAGTTTCACCCTTGTAAAGGAGTTTTTCAGGATTTCCCACTCCAAATAAAATATTAGGACAACCTCAGAATGTGGTAATCCTATGATAGGGTTGAAACTTTGAAGAAGACTAGCTTCCTCTTGATGGATTACCTAGACTAATGCTACTACTAGGAAAAGGGTTAGAAAGGGGGAAATAGGGATCCTAAAAAAGTTAACAAGGTGATGCACCAAATTTAAATGAAACACTCATATTATTTAACCCACACTAGATAATCATAAGATAATATTAGCTCACACAATCTCAAAAACCAACTAATTGCATAAGTATTTCATGAACTAGGCTCACCAAGCAATCAATGAAGCAAAGAAGAAATCTAAGACTCACACTAAGCATCCCTGAATTTCAACAAGAACACAAGCTCAAAGATAAAAATTAGCTTTAAAACACATTAAAATAGGTAAGTATAAGGACAATGGACTAGGAATAATATCCTTCATAAGATCATCTTGCAGAAACTAACTGAAACACTAGTCAAAGGCAAGAGATAGGTAAAAAACATCTTACTACAATAAGAGGTAGTTCTTAAAAAAAATTGATAGGCTTTACCCTAGTCAAATGAGAGTCTCTAAAATATTTAAAAATTGATCACTATTTGACTAGGGTAAGGTAATTCTCCAAAGTCTCTAAAATATTTAAAAATTGATCACTATTACACAATGTGAAAGAATAGGAGATATAGGGGAAAGAGGGGGAGAGAGAGAGAGAAAGAGAGATTAGACTTCATTATTGACAATCTTGACTTTATGACTATGTCCTATGCTTAGTGGTGCTCCATTAAACTCTAATGGTAGCATATTCCCTTTGAAATATTTACCCTGTTTCAACTTGGGTCATGTTTATTCTTCATTTGAAGTTTTTAGGCTTTGATTTTTAATTTCATCCACTAATCTCTATCTAGTCTTCCAAAATTTTGCCACTTATCAACTCTGTATTCATTTTTTGGGCCTCATTGTTAGTCTTTGTTTAGTTAATGTGCTTACCCCACATGGTAGCCTTGTGTGCATCCTAATTTCATTTAATCTTTGAATTTTATCTACACCAATTATTTAATATTGCATAATTTAAATGTGCAGCATTTATTTGATTTAAAGTGTACCAAAATCATGACATTTGGTATATTCACATTCATCCTCAAGATTTACTAACTTGTTGACCTATCACTCATTGTTGATCTCCTTTTATATGATCGAACATAATTCATTGATTTATTTGGACACATTGACCACAATCTATGCCCATGTACCATTGATCTACTTTTGAGCACCTAAGATCATGACACTTATTAGTTCCATATTCATCCTCAAAAATATTTGAATCTAAATGGCTACTTTTCATGTCTTAAATTTGACATCATCATACATGTCCCACTTTGATAATTAAATTTCGATGGCTTATATCTTGAGATAAATATCTTATCAAGACTCCAAATTTGTAAGGGACCTTCTTAGCATGAAAAAAAATCATATCCATGTGATTATTTAACTTTGAGAGGATTTTCAAGTGGATTTATGAAATGTAAAACTAGACCAACTTGCTCATTTTTGCATGACATGCCATTACATTCTAGTTCCTCTAGGCTTGATCTAAAAACTATTTTTTTAGGACATTATAAGGTATGAAACCTTACCAAAACAATTTTGATATATAAAACATCTTCATTAACTTAATTACCTATAGGTTATGATGTTCATTTGAATTTTTAGACCTGTTTCTAAGACTGTTCCATCAAATCATCAAATTACACTTTAATCTTGCTAAAACCATTTCAAAATATTGAAAAAATGATAATTGATCTTCTCTTAAAGTTTGTCTACTCTTATAGCTACTATATCACTTTATTTAATAGGAACTCTACTTCAACTATTCAAACCTCACCCAAATAAAATTTCTTATGTGGGCCAATTTTGGCCAATAGTCCCTTTATCTCCTATTCCATCTTATATAAGACTAACCTTTATTGCTATTAAACCAACAATTACATATAAAAGGTAGCCCAAGACTCCTCATTTTTCACCCCATAACATAGATGTAAAAGAAAAGCAAATAGAATTTCCCAAAGAAATGGAAGAAATAAGAAAGGGTAGAATGAGGTCAAGCCATATTGAGATTTATTAAAGTAAATAAGAAGGCAAGATATGGGGAAATGAAGAAGAATGGGTGTCCAAGTCTAACCTTGAGGAAACATATTCATATACTAAGATAACTAAATTAGATGAAGAAGATAAATGTATGACTAAAGTAAGAAGTTAGTCTAAAGCGATTGAAATATTAGGAGAATAAGAAGAGGTTGACCAAGGATATGTTAACTTAGTGGCTATATAATTATTTTTAGATGAGGAAAGGGATGTATAAAAATATGTAGAGTCAAAAGTGTATACTTCAATGTAGAATACATCATCAACTACACATCCAATCTCTCCACCTTAAATTACTACAGTGACAAGTAAAGCAACTAGTGCCCTACCTATCTCTCCTTAGGTTTTAAGTTCACCCATTTCCCATCCTATGACAACTTCCTTAATTGTAGTTTCTATAATTAGTATGAGAAGCACAATTTATTTTTTTCATACTTTGGGCCATATGAATAAACCTAGGGTAGTCATAATGCCAATTTTATCTACTATAACCCAATTTTATACTTTAGGTCATACTAATATTTTTATTACTATTGGATTTGACTATAGATCAGTGATAGATTACTTGTATAATTTAATTATCACCCCAATAAGTTATTCATTCTTTAGTGGAATTGGTCTTTAGTACCTTAAGTCATAAAAGAAGGTACATTTTTAAAACTTGGTGTATACTTCTATTTTTTATACACAAGGCACCCCTATAAGGTTGTAAACAAAATTGGGAATACCCATTATCCAAGATACACAAACAAACTCTCCTACAATCTTAGTACATATAGATATAAGGAATAATAAATACATAATTGATACACCATCCTTAAAGTAAGTGACTAAATGGAAGAAAGTTATTCCTCCTTTCCTTATAGCTAGGACATCTTCCCCCATTGCCATGATTCCTCCTAGGTAATCACCTTCATATATTCCTATAGAGCAAGTAGAGTTAGAAGATCAATAGGTTGTATTAAAAATTTCTTCATAGATCAAGTAGTTCCAACAAGAATAAAAAGGAAGGTAAGACCTAGTGATTTCTAAACAACCAATGATCAAATTTCATTTTAATGGACAAATGAATACCTTGATAAAGGTGAAAAGAAAGACTGTGCTTGTAAAAGGATAATAAGCTAAGTTGGAATAGAGAAGACATATTCTCTATGATATATGAAAGAAAGCAAAATCCCTTAAACTTGGATAGATACATATAAGATATTTATAGTTTTGTTGATGTTGTTAAAGGGGTGATAAAAGAAATGTTCAAAAGTCATGATAAACATAGTTGGAAGACACTAGAAAGGAAAACCATTCAATACTTAAGGAAATTATAGATAACCTATAGGGGTATCTCAAAATCTATATGATTCCATTAATTTAATAAGGTGTGATAGGAATACATCTTAGCCTAGGTGGGGGAATATGATTCATTTGTTTAATAAAATAAAGGAAATTAATGGAAAACTTCTTTCATTGATCCAAGTAATAGGAAATAAGTTTTATGCCCATTTAAATTTAATAACAATATATGAGGTTTCATGGTCCCATAATTTTGTTAATGTAAGAGGGATAAATTACTTGACTATCATCAAGAAATATGATCTCTAACACAACAATTTACAAATAAAGAAAAAGATGAAGTATTTATTTTGAAATATATGAGAGTCCCTTAGGAAAGCACTCCCTTAGATAAATTAGTGTCTAAGACCATTTTTGAGAACTCCTTCAAGTAGCAATTGATAGATCTTGAGATGGAATTGAGGGCATGGTCTTCAATACCAATGACAAGATTATCCAGTAGTGAATGTTGTGAGAGATTGAATTATAGGAATTGAGACACCTTATGTGGAGGTGAAATATAAATTAGGTGTGCATAAAAAGTTGATGGAAAAGATACCACCATTATTCAATATGACTTTGGTCAATTTTGAGATTATTCACATTGACTTCTAGGTGATCCATGTATTATATCTATAAATGGAAGTAGTCAAGCAATAAACTTTAGTACTAAGGGAAACACTTACACCACCTCAAGGTACTCAAGCTCCAAAATGCACTTTATTTCAAACATAAACATGGCCAATGTATGTACCACTACCAATTTCCACTACTTTAACCATATTGATATAAACTTATGGCATATCTATAGTGATAGTGTTATTTCTAGTTATAATTCATGTAACAATGGTAGTTCCATCTACTTCAGCTTCTATAGCCTTTATCCCATTTTATCTTCTTTTAATAATGCCACACTATTACCCCTCTAATTTTGTGTGTGTGTGTGTGTGTGTGTGTGTGTGTGTGTGTGTGTGTGTGTGTGTGTGTGTGTGTGTGTGTGTTTATTTTCATGTTTGAATAGGTTGGAACATCAATTCCTAATTTAATTTTCATGTATATTTTGTATTTTATTCTAAGAACTCTATTTTTGGATATCATCATTGTACATGCATGATTTTCATAAGGAATGACACATGGTTCTATTTATGAACATGTATTTTTAGAATTTTTTTGAGAGGTAAGGCCTTCTATATCCCAGGATTATATATACTTGTATCCTTCTAGTCCCAAAGGGAGAAGAATTTTGGTAATTAAGATTAATAGGAAAATTTGAGGAAATTTCTACAATTTGTCTTGATGTGCAAACATTGATTATTTTCCAAAATTTTGAATCATGTAAAAGGTGCTATCATTTTGGTGTCTTAGTTTTCTAATTATGCTTGAGTTTTATTTTCAATACACTTATTCATATTGTGTTATTTATGATTTGAATTTTATTTTATGTGTTAATCATAATCCCCCTTGTATATGTGCTAACGCAATCCTACAAATATGAAAATATTTGAATATATATGCTTAAATCCACGGTGCTTATTATCTCCTTAGACTTATAAATATGCTTTATTGTTTATGTGATCTTAGCATCTTACATCAAATATTATTTTTTGATCACTTTTCCAACCTTTAGTTTATGTGATAGCTTAGAAAGGTTTAATTTTAGTTGAACTCTATACCTCCTTTTATGCATTACTCTTCCCCTTTTTGGGGTTAATTTTGATCCTACCCAGCTTATGTTAGATCCATCATCATCCTACCCATCTCAAGTAGATTTAGATTCATCCATAATTAACCCACATGTGATTAAAAAATACTCCACTCACTACCACTCCACCAATAGCTTATTTGTAAAACCAAATACCCCACAACTCATGCCCTGGAGTGAATTTTCATAAAAATATACTAAAATGTTAGGGGTTAACTCGTAAGGTTTTTTGGGGTGTGTAGAAAACCCACATCAATAGTATCATCAATTTTAGATCAAAGATAAGGATATCCATAAAATAATTTTTAGAACTCATGAATTCCATTATGAGCTTATGGTGATGCCTAATGGTCTCACAAATGCACCATATACATTTTAGAGTTTTATGAATACTATTTTTAGGAATTTTTTAAGGAATTTTGTGTCATTTTTTATGACATCATAATATAAAACAAAACTTTGGAAGAATATTTGAAACATTTGAAATATGTATTGTTGGTTCTCAAACAACATCAAATTTATCAAAACTTTTAAAATGTGATTTTCAATTCCATGAGGTGGATTAATTAAATCATATTGTTCACATTAATCCTTCAAATTCAACACTAATAAGATCAAATATATGGTGGAGTGGTGATTGAAAAATACCCTAAAAAACCTTCATGGATTTTTGGGGATAACATGGTACTATTATAGATTAGTAAAAAAAATATGGTAGCATAACAACTCCACTCATAGAATTTTTGAAGAAATATTCCTTACATTAGATTAAACCAACTACTAAGGCATTTGAGAAGATAAAAGAGTCTATGTGCACCAATCCATTGTTGGTAACCCCTAATTTTTTCAAAAGGTTTATTGTTGAATGTGATGCATCATGATATGGCATGCGGGAAATAATAACTTAAGAAAGAAGACCTATTGAATTTGAAAGTAATCAAATCAAGGGAAAAAATATTTTCAAGACAATATATGAGAAAGATATAATTACATTTATTCATGATGTTAATTAATGGATACCTTATCGGATGGGTAGATATTTTCAAGTAAATATTGATCATGATAATATAGAATATTTTTTAGAACATTGATTACAATTATAAGATAAACATAAATGGGTCAATAAAATGTTGGTATATATATTTGAGATAATATATAAAAAAGGAAAAGAGAATATGGTAGTAGATGCACTTTTTAGGAGGGATGAACTAGTTATTGCATTATTATGCACAATGACAATTTGGAAAGCATATTGGTTAAAATAACAAAGGTTAGAATGGGATAATGATATGAATACATAAGTCTTGATTTATAATATTTGTCATGGTTTGGGTGTTTCTAAAAAATTTGAGTGGAAAGGGAACATATTATGGTATAAAGATAGATTGTGCCTATGTAAAAAAATTTTCCTCAACCACGAGATCATTTAGGAACTTCATTCATCTCCAATAGAGGGAATTTAATATTCTTGAATACATATCATCACATTAATAAATATTTATTTTGGGATGAATTCAAGGGGTATATACATAATGTTTTGCAAAAATGCATGGTTTTTCAACAAAACCAAGGGGAATCAATTCAGACACCAGGTCTTTTTCATCCACTATCCATCCCTAGCCACTGATGGGAGGAGGTTTCCATGGATTTAATTAAAGGGTTATCAAGTTATTAAGGTATAAATTTAATCATGGTATTTATTAATAGGATAACAAAATATGCTCATTTTTTCCATTATCACAACCATTTATAGCTAGTAAAATAGTTGCTAATTTTCTTAATATAGTTCAAAAGTTACATGGCACCCTAAAAGTTAATTCAAGTGATCATGATCCTATATTCATTGTTAAATTTTTAAATGAGTTATTTGTAGGTTTGGGTACTTAGTTGGCTCATAACACAAATAAAGCTTATCAAAAAATTAGTAGAATGATATCTCTATTATTTTGCATTAGATAAACATGAATGTTAGGTCCATTGGTTTCCACTCACATAATGGTGGTACAATAACTATCAACACATGTTAAATTTTTCTCTTATTGAATTATTTATAATTTTATGTTGTTTTCGGACTCAACCCAAATATATATTTTTTCTAATAACTTAGATGATGTGATAGAAGATAGTTATGAGAGAAACAACTTGGAGGTTACAAATATAGTATAATTAACCCTTTTGGGATTGTAATAGGTTGTTAATGTTATAAGTTATTAATGTTATGATTAGTATGATTAATTTATCACTTGTTATGTAGGAAATTTTTAAGGCTTTTAAAATAATTATTATTCTTATAATACATTATTAGATTAAGGAATGAAATGACAAGTTGTAATCAAGAACAAGCTCATAGATAGTTTTAATATATCTATAGAGTTATTTGCATCTTGAGACTATGTGTTTATTTGATGTCATTTTGATATAATTCCATTTTGGTTTTGTAGATAATATTTAAATATTAAGTCTGAGTTATGTTTCTAATTGAGATATAAATGGTATTAGCATATGTGTTGTAAATACTTATATTTAGTAAGTTTTAACTATATAAGTCTATGAAAAACTATTTTATAATACTATTTTCTTGATATTGGTAGTTATTTTTTCTTATTTTTGAGTTCAATAGTTATTCTTATAATTATAATGTTCTCAGTTCCCTCAAGAACTACTACTAATAGTGGTCTAGTGAGTGTATAACATATTGTTTGTAGATATGCTACAATGGTTGCCTAATTAAAGAGATTTGGAGCATTGGTTAAACCAAAAAATCACTTTTAGTTCACAAAAAAAAGTATAGAAAATAGGGTTTTCTAAATGATAGATCATACAAGAACACATTTATGGTGAAATATATGAGATCTTCTAATGCAAATTAGCTAATTGGTTGGATCATCTAGAATATTATTACTTTAGATATAGAAAAACCATTGACATTATAGGGAATGAGTAGAAAATATAATAGATTCAAACCTTGAAGAATAGCTAGAATTGTAGATAGATCATTGGTTAGCCACAACCATTGATGGATATATTATAGAGTTCATAATATAAGTCTATATAAAATTTAAAGTGGTAAAGGATCTATTTATGTGGAGGATAAGAGGAAATTTTTTAGAGTGACTCCAAACACTAATTAAGATGTTGGTTATAGAAAAAGAAATGGTACTTAATCCTTTTAAAATGGAGTATTCATTTTAGGTTCCATGGGGATGTTTGTGATAGATGGGTGAATGGTGAAATAATACATAGATATATATTGAATCTAAGGTTAGAATGGAGGGTGAATATTTGAATGAAGTAAAGAATACCTTATAATTAGAATAATAACTACAATAATAGTGGAGGTGGAATCTATTAAGGAATACTTATTTACCTATGACTAGAAGTAAGAGGAGTAGTAGAGTAGAATAAAAGAGTGAGGATGGAGAAAGTGAAGTAGAGTGAGATGAGAGAAGAAGTGATGAGAGTGGGTCCTAGATGAGTAGAGGAGAAAGGAAAAACAATGAGAAAATAAGAGAAGATTAAGCTAGTAGTGTAGAAGTAGATCAAGTTGAAAGTAGTCATACATCATAGTTATATAAAAAAATATTTTGTATTGAATAACTAGATATATAACTCAAAGAATAGAGAAAAAGTCAAATGAAAATTAACCTAGGTTCAAGATCCACAAATGACAAGGATAGAGGTATTAATTATTCACCCTAGGAATTTACGTCCCCCAACCAAATTTTTTTCAATGTGGTAAGAGTTTTATAGAAATCTTTAGAAGATGATGAGTAGTGAGGACTAGTGACTGAAGAAGTCCATTTAAAAACGTGTAAAGATATAGAGAAATCCTATAACTAGGTAGTGAAAGGGTTCATGAGAGAAAAAAAGAGAGAAATAAAAGCCTTAGCATTGACATAGACCAACTTGCATATTATTGAATAGATAAATGAGTGGATCTCATAAATAAAACTTTAATAAGAGGAAAAAGAAGGGAGTAATTTAGACACTTCTTCATCATCAAGTCAAAATCAAACACAATAGAAAATTAAGTCACTATTTAAGGCAACATAAGAAACACAAGTAAATCCTACTATTTTAGAGATACCTTTGATCCAATAGCCAAGTTTCATAGCTTTGATGACTCCCAACATAGAATTGTAATTGGGTTTCTTTATTAATCTATCACCATATGATGGGTTTATGGACCCTAAAAATGCCTATTATCCTATGATATGAAGTGTAAAACAAAAGGAATCAATGATGAGGTAGTGAAGAAATTTGAATTAATTGGTACCTTATCAAACTAAGACTTAGAGTTTATATTTCATAAGGACATGACCTGATCGAGTCTATAAGACATGAAAAATTAGCTTATCATAGAGTTCAAAATAAATAAATGTTCTAATTAGACCATATAATACATCAAGGAAATTTATCAAGGAACAAAAGAGATAATTTATGACTACAATCATAAATTATTTGATGTAATCAACAAAGTCAAATTTGTCTTCTAATACAGGGATAAAACTACCTAGTTCAAAGAAGGTTTGTGATCAAGAATAAGGTTTACCATTGCACATGCATAGTTCGCTACAAAAGTAAAGGAAAGAATAGCTATGATCTATATAGATCAGATTAAAGACTACATAGAAAGTTTAGCCCAAAGTTTGTAGATGGAGAATACCCTAAAATTCCTCATAAAAAGGCTAGAATAATAATAATATGACTTAGAAAAAAGGCCTAGATCTAGTCTATGGTGCATAGACTGCATAAAATAAGGACACCATAGAAATGAGTATCCTAAAGTAAAACCTAAGTTATATAATATATGTAAAATAGTGGGACATGTGATATGTCAATGTTAGATTCTAGAGAAGTATGTGAATAATTCACAAACATGGAATTTTAACTTCTATAAATCATTTAATAATGATGAAAAGAACTATAAATCTCTTCAATAAATAAAAGAATACATCACTAAAAAAGTTCTTACAATGGTTGCATAGTAGATTACTGCTTCAAATTAGGCCAATCTAATATCTAAAGTCAATAGGTAAAGTACAAATCTTGATGTTGCACCATAGGATCTAAAAGTATAATTTTATGAGCCTATAGAAATACCTAATTAGAATCATTATGTTTAGAATTGGACACCTATTTCCTAGAATTGGAATTATTGGAATTTGATGATTCCATAGACATAATAACATATTTGGTCACCACATTTGTCACAAAACCAATACGGTGGATATGTGGGTGTATATAAAACACAAACATGGAATTCCAACTAAATAATATAAATTTTGGACAATAACAGTCCTATAATTGGGGATTCTAGGATAAGAAAGGAGGAGGTGGATATAGGGGAGGTTACCAAGGAGATATATAGAGGGGAAGGGGAAATGGTTCACAAAAATAGCCTATTTAGTGTTATTTATGTGGATAATTAAATAATGTAAATAATAATTATCCTTTGAATCCTCAGTGATAAGCCTATTACACTTATTATCGAGTGTTCAATAACTATGACACTGAATATTATCTAGTCTTGGAGAAATAACATGTAGACAAGGTAGTGTAGAATGTTAACCTAGTCAATGTGAATCCATGAGAAGATGTTATGTAGTTAGTAACATGACAATAACATGTATAATAATGACTAACTCCTATTGAAATGCCATAGAATCATGGCATAAATAAGGTTTACCAAGATAAGTATCCTAAACCTACTACTAGGAAAGGACTAATAAGAGAATTTGTTCATATCTTAAAAATAATCTAGTAATAGGGGACTAGGAAAGTAGACGATATCACCAATAATGCATAGATGTAAGGATAAATTATGCACATTATGTGTTAAGATGGAGTTTTAACTATGTTGATAGATATACTTAAACTACTTAGAACCCTAAAAATGAGGATATATTGTACAACATATCTAACCTACTCCATAATATTTTGGAGTGTGAAAAAAAAGGCTAGTAGATAATGAACACATTAGTTTAGTATGTTGAAATAAAGAAACCATAATACATTGGTGTTAGGATGGACATTGAAATAGTTGGGTACAAAATTACTAAATGTTGTCTTTGGCTTTAGTAACATAGTAAAAACGATTTCCATATTCACATGGTATGTGATTGGAAGACTACATTGAGATATAGTCTATTTAACCTTAGTTTTGTGGATTATGGGGGAGTGGAACATATTGAGCGATTAGCTAAAATAGAGATCAAAATCACATATCTAATCCTATGAGGATAAATTCATTGATATGAAGACAATATCCACACATTACCTGATATTGATTAGAAAGAAGTGGGCCTATGATGATTGAATAACAATCAACATGGTAATGGATTAGCTAGAGTCTCATCAAGATGATAAGATCATTATGATCCCATTGAAAAAATCATAGGCTAAACTTTCTATAATCCCTAAGGAACCATATTCACCATACTATCTTACAAGAAATAATCAGATGAAATTTAATGCACAAATGGAACCACAAGAACTGTAAGGGACATAATACAACTTTATATATGATAGTTTCAAACATTTACTATAATATCTATGAGGGTGAATAACTACCATAGTAGTATATATAACCCACATTCAAGATGATGTTGCATCCTATATAAATACTTCAATTAGATAGGATGTATGTATGATATATGTCAATAAGGTCCCCAACCCATTTTGAAGTAGATTTTGTATATTAGATAGGTTTAATTTATAAGGAATACATTAAACCTACTTAATAAGGCATGATATATTGGGATACAATCTAATCAATAAGTAATAGATCAGATGCTCAACTACTAAACTAGGTAAAAGGAGAAAATGAAATTTAACCTCTATGCATGGTCTTCTCAAATGAGTGTCAAATACCTTAATGTTTTTTAACTAAGGATATCGATTAGTTTATTTTGTGATTACAAAAATATGTGCCAAACATCAATCAAAATATTACCACACTTAATTATTAATTAAAAGGAATCATTGTGAACTGGTGGTTAGATCATTGAGATGAGAGGTTAGACTAAGAAGAAGAGTGCTAAATGATGATAGTTTAGTTTTAGTTACTAGAGGGAGTTAAAAGAGACTAGCTAATATTTCAAGAGGGAGAGTGTCTAGAGATTTATACATTTAGGTGCATGAAATTTTATAATTCATAAGGTGTGGCTTCTAATTATTGGGTAGATTATTTCAAGTATACCCTAGGTATTCTTTCAACTACATGTTATATATACCAAGATCACCGAAGAGAGTGAAGTATTGGATGTAGGTTTAAAGTGATTTGAATCAATAATTAATCTTTAAGAGTGAAAACCCAATGGAACATCATGTATTATAAATTATAAAAGTGTTTCTATGTCATAGGAGGGTTGAAGATATAGATAGTATAATGGAGTCTACTTTGTAGCAAAACATAGTATGTAACCTAAATGATGCTCTATAGACCTATCATGAAGAGAAAATAATGAAATAGGGTTCAACCATGTCATAAAATATAGTAATAATATGAGTCCACATCAAACATAGAATTTGAAGAACATATGGATCTTGTAGACCTATTTGTTTTAGTAAGAGAAGTTGAGTAGTTACCAAAGCTAAATGTAGTCCAAATTAAAGAAGATAGACTATGAAAAATTAATGAAATAGAGAGGAAAGGATGACATATGTTAAGGGAATACATTCTTTAATAGGATCTAAAATTTTATCAAGAACCTCAAAAAGAATATTTTGGAAACATTGGCATAAAATAAGCTCCAAAAATGGCACACATGAGTGAAACCATAGTTAGTGGGGGTTATCATACTAAATGATGTTTTTGTAAGTGATTCTTTCCCAATACCATTCATTGATGAAGTGATAAAGGTTATCATAAGACATGAGGTATAATAATTTACATATGGATTTAATGACTATCGTAAAATACCAATAAAATAATAGGATAGAGATAAGACCAAATTTGTTACATAATAGGGCTCATTTGATTACATGGTGATGCCTTTCAGTTTGAAGAACACACATGTGGTTTTTTCCAAAGCCATAGTGACTATGTTCAAGGAATTTTTCCATGACTTCTTGGAAGTTTACTTGGATGATTAGGTGGTGTTTTTGTTGTTTAATAATCACCTATCTAAACTTATATTGATGTTAGAGAGATGAAGGGCACTACAAATTACCCTAATTTTAAATAAACATTTATTTGTTACACCCTTTAAGGTTTTTTGGGGCATGTGGTATATAGTAAAGGAATTATTATAGATCAGGCCAAAATTATAGTGATTAACAGGATGCCACTATTGATAAGATCAACATAGTTAATAAATTTATTGGGCCATAATGGATATTAAATAAAGTTTATCAAAGGGTATGAAACTATATTCATGCCTTTATAAAAGTTACTATGCAAGGGAACATAATTATTATGGATAGAGGACTATCAAGAGGTGTTCATTAATCTAGAAAAAGATTGGTGAATGAACAAATACTGGTCTTTCTAGATTTGAGTAATCCTTTCCATGTTCATGTAGATGCCTTAGAAATAATAGTTGGATATATGTTATTGTAGCTAGGAGAGGGAGGAGTGGAAAATCCCATCCACTTCACAAGAAAAAAATTATCAACCATAAAAAATAGCGACACTAAAGCAAAGTGGGAAGATTTATTAATGGTTTTTGCACTACTTAAGTCTAGACACTACCTATTGGTGACACCATTTTAGTTATTCATAAGTCACCAAACATTGTGATACCTTGTCATTAAACCTATGCTTAGAGGAATAATTTATATATGGCTAATGCTCTTTTAGGGATTTTAGTTCTACTTAAATGTTAAACCTAGATTTGAGAATGTAGGACAAGACCATATGAGAAGACTATGAAATGGTGAGGAACCATAATAAATTTAAGATGAATCTCTAGACACACATCATTTTTGAGCATCTATAATTTTAGAATACTTGGAATAAACCACATAATTTTTGGAGTAGGATATATTCCCATCACACCATCTATAAAGAGAAAATAAGAAATTAATCACAAGACCCTTACCATAAACAATTATAAATGTATTTTTGAGTAAGGATGAGGTTATTACTAAGTATTTATAAAACATGAATGACCACAACTACTCAAAGAATCACATTAAGGAATAGTTTGGGGTCATTCTATATGTGATGCTACTACAAATAATATTCTAAAGAGTATTTTATGGTGGAACCACTTATTCCATAATGCACTCCAAGTTACATAACATTACAATTTATGTCAGTGCATGGGAAATTTTAACCAACTAGAAGAAATGATGTTATAGTCAATGCTCATGTAACAAAAATTTGAGAAATGGGGGATAGACTTTTTCAAGCAAATAAATCCACCTGGTAAACATAAATTTACTAGATATATCATTACTTTTATGGATTATTTCATGAAGTGGGTAGAAGTTGTCATGATGACTGGTTGTGGTGTGAAAGACACCATAAAGTTTCTATATGAGAAAATAATTAATAAGTTTGGTTGTTTAATCAAACTATTAAGTGACATAGGTACCCACTTATAGAAAAAAATAATAAAAACCCTCACTCATGAATTATTAATTATGAAAAATAAAATTAAAACCTATCATCCACATGTAAATAGATAGGTAGAAGCTAAAAATAAATATTTGGGGAAGATGCTTATGAAAATATATGATGTGAAGTGAGATGATTGGAGGATGTAATTCCTATAGTTCTATGGGCATATCACATGATTTAAAAATGTGTGATAGGATTCACACTACTCTAACTTACATATTGATAGAGGTAAGCATGCCCTTGGAATATATGGTCCCTAGTCTATGCATAGATAACATTATGTGATTGGATGACCAAGACTAATTGACTAATAGATAGGTAGAGTTAAACAAGATGGAATAATAGTGAAACAGAGTAGTATAGACATAGGAAGTACATAAACATATCTATAAATCATGGCATTACAAAAAATTAGGCACCAAGGAATTCCATGTAGAATAACTAGTTTTATTATATGATAACTAGTTCCATGTGTTCTTAGGTAAGCTCAATATCAAGTGGAAAGGACCATATATTATTCATGAAATATTGTAGCCTAGTAATATGGTTTTGAATGATTTACAAGGCAATATTATACTAGGACACATGAATGTTTATAGGCTAAATCCCTATCATCACTAAATTGGGTTTTAAAATTTGAGGGGAAAGTAAGTGAGGGGAAATTTGGTTGTTTTATTTTTTTGTGCATTTGGGTTTATTATTTCATCTTGTGATTTTAAAGTATTATGTGATTTTGGTTAAAGTCATAGTAGATAGAATAAGAAACAACATCATATACTAGTCAATCTATGGATGATGGGGTTGGAAGTAGCATGTGATACAATAAAAAAATGATGTT
This sequence comes from Torreya grandis, assembly GCA_037957365.1. Taxonomy (NCBI): domain Eukaryota; kingdom Viridiplantae; phylum Streptophyta; class Pinopsida; order Cupressales; family Taxaceae; genus Torreya; species Torreya grandis. Next base: position 45,426 of record JARHVA010010809.1, read on the forward strand.
TGTAACTATTAAGTCTGGGATAAGACACATGAGAATATATATTAATTAAATAATGGCTATTGGTTATTTAGGAATGTTAATGATTAAGTGGGATAATCAAGATAGATCCCAAAAAATATTGTATGTGGACATCACCAAGTGAATAGATAGGTACAAATGAATAAAGGTATGATAACATGTCAAATTAAATGTCAACTAAGATCTGAAGTGTCACTAGATTAGGATGACTAATGCCAAATCAATAAGAAGTAATATTAAAATTAAATGTTCCCATACATGTGACTAAATGGCATCCCAACACATTCAATTAAAGGGAGGTGAATAGCTATGCCAAAACTAATAAATATATGATCACAATGGATAAGTTAATTTTTTAACCTTAGGTGAGTTTGATCTTAGAGATATTATAGAGTTAATAGAGTCTTGTGTAATCCAATTATTTTTAAACTTCTCATTTGTACATAGAACATAGATACTAATGATCACTATACTTGATAGAATCAAGGGAATCACAATGGCTCAGAAGGAAGACATGCATTAGCACTAATTTGTATCAAAATAGATTTGTATACCCTAAGTCCTATTATTTCATTAAAATTTTAGATGAAAATTTGTTCATTCATCAAGGACTGTAAGACACACAAATCCTAGTGCTCACACAATAACATCAATTTGTCAATACATATGTCAAGGTTGATCCACCTAAATACATTCAATTTTTTTAGATAAATCATGTAATTAATGATCATAAGGTACAATGAAGGCAAGAATTATCTTTCCCATGATTTCACCATTTATGTGAATGAAGATACCATGGCTAGAGAGATGAGAATGGTAAAATAAGGGAAGCCATTAGGGTTATACAAATTGAAGAGCCCACCCATTCTATTGGAAATCAAAATGGCATATAGTAGAGTAACACATGAGGTTCCACTAGAAGACATTGAATATATGCCTATTATTTTAATAGTTTTAGAAATATTGGGGTGTTATTCCTAATTTAGTTAAAGGGTCTAGATTAATAATTAGTAAGTAATATATAGTAAATAAGTTACTAATTTGTGAAATTTATTTGTAATTAGAGATTTTATAAAAATAGTAATAAGAGCGAGAAAAAAGACTTAGCTTGAACTATATTCATCAGATTGAGATAGGGTCTAATATTCACTATTTAAGCTTAGGACACTATCACAAATAGGATTCTGACTTTCATTTTCTAAATGGATAAAAGTGTCAAAAGTGGACAAGAATGGTACTAGTAGTATAGTCCTTGTCCAATGCTACTATCTTGAGGATTTGAGATTTCTAGGTTTTACTTGGTAAGTTTGTGTGACATTGTTTGTGAATTTGCGAAGCCTCACTGTTAGTAGTGCTCTATATAGAGATGATTTTATTCATTTATATGCCTTCAATGTACTTGACCATAGGGAAAATGGGTTAGTGTGTGTAAGATGCACTAGATGTACTTCATACCCTGTGTGTGGGCACGCTACCTAAATACCAATACTCTAAAGAGGGATCAATCCATATGTAGTTCTCCCTTTGATGGTGTTTAGTGAAATTATGATATGAGAATTAAATAAACGATAAAATATATGTGCTTAAGGTGGATAAGGATCGATGTAGAGATTTAGATGTGCTTAGGATTATATTAGATGGTTGTATGCAGAGAATAGGGAAGATTTCCTACGTGGTTTCACTTGTATTCTTGCTTGCTTGATAATATTTTCCAACCCTTTCTAAATGATATTTGAATGGGATATTATAGGGATATATCATTCATAGATTGAATTTTCTCATGTTAGGCTAATATAGAGAAGGATGGGGAACTAGAATAAATCGATTGTTAGGGCTAGAAATGAGCTTGGACAATAAAAAAAAAAGTGGACAAGAGTGGTATTATCACTATTATCTTAGTGTGGCACTATTTTCCTAGGTAGATGGGACCTAGGGGGATGGATTGGTCATGAAAAGAGGGTCTTTTATTAGCTAGGATCAATTTTGAAAGGCTACATATGACTAAGAATCAGTGAAAACAAGGCTATGAGGGTCATGAGAGCAAACAAGAGGGACCTATGGGTTGGGTGTCATTAAGCATGCTCAAGTTACCATTTTTTGAATTTTATATGGCTACATTTTCCCCTTTTTATTCTAGTGATGCAAAAAAGTGAAATACTAGGATAAAGGGAAAATAGAAAGTGCACCTAAAATTAATTATAAGGGTGAATCTCATGAAGCTATGTGATGTTGGGTGTGCATACAAAGCACATGCTATGAAGTGTAAATATGCAATAGAAAACAAAGAGTAGATCAGTTCTTACTAGATATGTTATATCTAAAATAAGAATGTATAAAGCTATGTAAGAGATAGAGAAAAATAAATGAATGATTAAACCTCACCAAGTATGTAGACCAATAAAAAACCTATTATGATGTTGAGTGATGCTAGATGTGTGTTTTACCAAGAGTAATATCATGAATGAAGCTGAGTGCTCAATTCCCTTAGAGTGGCTTAATAATGCAAAGGCTATCCATTTGGCTCCATCTTCACCCACTAAATGAAGCTAGGTGGTCATACATTTGTTGATCTATGTTTGGACTATGTGTCCAATCCCTCTGAATACGTGGCTTAAGAATATAAAGGCTAGCTAGTCCTTTGGCTCCATTTTTACCCCATGAGATGAAGCTATAAACTAACACAAGTATGAAATATATGTCAGATAAGATGGCTTATAAATCCCACTAATTTATTATGATCTAACAATGTTGGTGTGGATAGCCAAATGCATGATAGAAACTAGCCACTCTTATCCACTTCAAAAGATGGAGATTAGGATTATATGAAAGCCACTCCAAAACTAAGAATATAGCTTAGGTGGAACCCTCTCGAGAACTCGAGAACTCAGGAAATCATAAGTTAGGCTTGTATGAAATCCAAACCAAAATGATGACAACCACTTTTAGATGGAGTAAGGCATGCAACTACTAAGAATGAATGGGTAAGGTTAAACTCAAAATGAAAGAAAAAAAATGTGCCACACACATTTCCCCAATCACTATTGTCTAAAACATGTATTTTGATGTGAAAGTTCTACCAACTACCCTATCTAAAACTAGAAGTGAGATCCATCATGCCACGTATGATGCCCCATATATCTGGATTATATAAGAAAACTATACTAAAACTATTGGTTTTTTTCTAAACTATAGTTGAAAAAACTATAACTAAACTTACCTTTCTATCTATTTTTTGAAAATGTAGTTTTTCTACTATTTGGACAAGAGCAACTGAAATGGAAAATAACACCACTAGTTTTATAGTCCAATCTAATAACTATTATCCTGAGCCAAATTTGATGATTATTATGGATTCTTCACTATATATCTAGTTTGTTCTAACTAGTTTGATGTCTTGTTATTATTTTGGGTGTTTTAAATGTTGTTTTTTCAATCATTAGGTGCTGAGATCTCTGAGACAAAACCCTTGTTTGTTGCCCCCTCTTTTGAGGGTAGGAATGAAGCCCCTAAAATAACTACCCTTAGAAAAAAAATCCTTTCAAGTGTGTTATGTTGTAAATATACATCATATATCAATGATAATTAACAAGATATCTCAATATATAACATTATTTGTATTGAGAGATTGTTAGATCAATAGGTGTATGCCTAGATAGATGCAACAATGTAATAACATGTGTAATGTACTATACTAGAATTTAAAGTTTGGTTAGCTGTTAGTTGTTAGTTATTAGTTATTAGTTTGATGGATAGAGCATGATGTCCATCAAGACATCCAAGAAAAAATAAATAGTACATGATATGGATCATGGCATTACAAACAATTGAGAAGCAAACAGGAAAAAATCACACAAGGTAAGAAGTATGAAGCATATAAAAGTGGCCAAGGGGCCAATCAAATAAGGGACATGGGCACATGTTACTCAAACTAGAAAGAAAGCATAAAAGGCATGTTAAAATAGCATATACACATATAATTGAAATAAGAAAGTTGGTATGGAAGCCATAATTACATAGAGAAGTATAAGTAAAGGACATTGGCAAATGTCCTAAGGCACACACATGAATAGAATCAAAGAAAATTGGTAAATGCCCTAAAGAAAATACAAGAGAAAAACAAGAATTGAGAATATTCAATCACATCAAGCTAATGGTAAGCAAGAAAAGAAAGCATTTAAAAAATTAGAATTGTAAATGCATCTAGCCAATCAAAGAAAGAAGTTAATGTATGCAAGATATGTTAGTACAAGACTAGGTATATGCTAAGAAATACACAAGTGTTATATACTAGTGAGTGTCAATAGAGAAATATATGTGATCAAGTAGGTAATGTACATCAACATGATAATTAAAGTGTGTGGTGTAGGAATGACATAACCTAGATGGTGTAATCATGTAGAATATGCCCTAAGTGGGTATGTATATCGATGTGTGTCTTAATGTAGAAGTGGGATTCCCCCTCGGGTAGAGTGAATCAATCAAAGATCTATATGTCACTACACACACTCAAAAGAAGATCAAGTGAAGCATGATAATTTAGATAAATTGAAAAACAAAAAGCATAGAAAATCAAATGTAAGTCTATCATAATAGTATAAATATAAATCATGGATGATGCATACAATTGAAATGTTTTTGATGTTTTTGATTTATTTAAATATTTTTATATTTTAATATTTTGTATTATTTTTCAATTTTTTTGAAATGTTATGAACTATGCATAATAAAGCATAAGGATATTATGTACAAAAAAATGAAGAGAAACTATGTACAAGTAAGTTAGGAAGGAATGATACTAATCAATGAGTCTCATGGGAGACTCCCTATCATGGTCTCTTGTACCAAACAAATGAATCATGCATGATTTTGAAGCATGAAGGAATGGTTGAGAATATGAATATAAATATTTGGATGCATAGTCAGTATCTTGGAAATCATAATAACATGTATTTTTACACTCATCATTATCATCTAGATTTTGAACCAATGAAGTGTTGGTGATGACTTTTATTATATATGGACCTTTTCCTTTGATAAATTATGTCTATGAATGATTTGTATTAGGATATTCAATAAATCCAAAATCTTGGTGACAAACATTATCAAATACTAGAATAGGAGTAGTGATGCCTTGAGCATGCTCGCCCAACTCTTGACCCTAAAAATCAAACTATTGTAGATATTTTTGACCAAATCCATATTGATTTGAAAGTTGAACCTCATTTTGTAGATGTATATTTGAATATTTTTCATGATTTACCTATTCTTGTGGTATTATTTTTTGCTCATATTTTTCTTTTTGATCCTTGTATTATTTTGAGTTATGCTTTGGTAACCACTTTTGTATTGTTTCTAAATTTGACCCTTTGTGAATGTGTTCTTATGTCACTATGGATTTATTGATTAATTTACCTTGTATAGGGTCCTCATTAGAAATTATCTATTGTATATGTTGCTTCAATGCAAGACATAAATTTGTATCATGCCAATGCACTCTCTGATATACAAAATACTATCTAGATTTTCTCATTAGATGTAGAGGAGGTAGTTTAATAAACTTAGATTTAATCATTTCCCTTAGTTCCTCATTTTAAATACTATTTAATCTTTGAATTTTATTTGAATCGTTAGTTGTAAATATACTTTATTGTGATTTCATTATTTGATGTGTAACATTGCTTGCAACCAATTTACTAGGTGAAGGTATATATACATGATTGACACTAAGATGCCTTTGAAGCTATTATATTATAATCTAATTTTCTAATGTTGTGATCTTTTCATGTAATATTTTATTCTCTATTTGTAAATATGAAATCAACTTGCTCATACTAGTTATTTGATACCTTAGAGTCTCATAAGTGCAAAACCTTGTTGATTTTGATTGAACATGTAAGCACTTATGTTGAAGAAGTTTTGAAGAAGCTATAGGCTGAATGTATTTATTAGAAATAATAGTACGGTTTGCCTCAATTTTTTGAGGGATGATAACATGGAGATTTTTATAGGGAAAGTAGCTGTCACCCTCTTATGGGAGAGGAGGAGAAGGAAACTATTTCTTATGTATAAGATGTGACATTTAAACTTGATAGGTGGTTGTTAGCTTATGAAATGGATCCTCTAGGTAGAAATCATGTATGTGGGATAAAATACATGTAATTTAAGTTATAAGTTGTATAAAAATATGTTTAAAAATATCATTCCACATGAGAGATAGAAATAAAGGGAGAGAGAGCATATATTTATTCATTAATGCATAAAGAAATTTGACATGTGCTATGACATTTCTAATGTGTTTAGCATGATAAATTTGAAATCTTTTCCATATGAGAAACAGAAATAAAGGGATAGAAAGCATGAATTTGTGAATGAATGCATAATAAAATTTGGCATGTGATATGACATTTCTAATGTGTTTAGCTTGATAAATTTGAAACAAATTCCATATGAGAGATAGAAATCAAGATATGAAACCTTGTATTAAAGACAAGTAAACTTTGTTGTGAAGGATAAGTATCTTAATATGTTTAATAATGACTTTCTTAACATCATCCCATATTATGAAACATAAGCATGAAATTCAAAGAATAAAGCTTTGTATTAATGTATGATAAACTTCATCATTCATGTATATGATAGGACCAATGATGGTTTCCTTATTTTATGCAAGAAATAATTGTAAACAAGTGAAACCCATTTTTGAGATCTAGTTTTTTAGAATGTAAGGTAATATCTCACAATCAATAGGACTAGTGTATGTAGCTAGGGTTTGAAAAATGATAATTTTGAAAAATTCTATGGAATTTTGAAAGTGAAAGTGAATTTTTGAGTTATATATACAAGTAAAAAATCAAAAATTTATTGAAAAATTTGTGATTTAATAGGACCTAGTGGATGCAACTAGGTTTTGAAAATTACTATTGAATTTATAAATTTTAAGTGTATGTATGAGTGAAATATGTAGCTAAAAATTTATAAAATTATTAGAAAATGCTTGATTGAATAGGACCTATTATGTGCAACTAGGGTTTTGAGATTTTTTTTAAAAAATTACTATGAAAACTTGAAAGTTAAAGTGAATTTTTGATTTAAATATTCAAGTAAAAATTCAAAAACTTATAGGAAAAATTAGTATGAATTTTACCCTAGGATTTCTAGGGTTTTTATGCACAAACAAAGTAAGTCAGGTTTACCAAATGTTTTAATAGTTTTGGAAATATTGGTGTATTATTCCTAATTTACTTAAAGAGTTTAGATTAATAATCAATAAGTAATATGTAGTACATAAGTTACTAATTTGTGAAATTTATTTGTAATTAGATCTTTTCTAAAAATATTAATAAGAGGAAAAAAAAGACTTAGCTTGAACTATACTGATCAAACTAAGATAGGGTAAGATATTCACTATGCAAGCCTAGTACACTATCACAAATAGGATTCTAACTTTCATTTTTTGATTGGATAGGAGTGGAACCAGTGTTATAGTCATTATCTAACACTATTGTCCTAAGGATATAATCTTTTTGGGTTTTACTCAGTAAGTCTATATGACCTTGTCTGTGAATTTGTGATGCCTCATTTTTAGTAGTGCTCTTTCTAGAGATCATTTTATTAATTTATATGCCTTTAATTTACATGAATGAAATTTTATAAAATAAGGAAAAGGGGTTAGTATGTTTAAGATATACTAGATGTGCTTCACACCTTGTGTGTGGGCATGTTGCTTACATACCAATACTTTGAAGAGGGATAAAACCATATATAGTTCTCACTTTGAAAGTTCTTGATGAAATTATGATATGAGAATGCAAGAAATGTTAAAATAGGTGTGCTTAATGTGGATAGGGACTGGTGTGGATATTTAGATATGCTTATGACTATATTGGATTACTATATGTAGATAATAGGGAAGATTGCCTAAGTAGTTTCACTTGTATTCTTGCTTGCTTGATAATATTTGGAAACCATTTCCAGATGATATTTGAATAGGATTTTATAGGGATATATTGGTCATGGATTGAATTTTCTTTCATTAGTTTGACAAGGAGAAGGATGGGGAACTAGAATAAATTGATCATTTAGGCTAAAAATAAGCTTGGAAAACAACACCAAAAGCAGATATGAGTGGCATTGGTGATATTGTCTTAATGTGGTGATATTGTCCTAGGTAGATAGGAACTAGGGGGATGGATTGGTCATGAAAAGAGGGTCCTGAATCAGTTAGGACCATGTCCAAAAGGTCAAAAATGATTGGAAATTAGTGAAAACAAGCCTATGAGGGTCATGAGAGCAAGAAAGAGGGACCTATGGGTTAGGTGTCATTATCCATGCTCAAGTTACCAATTATTGCATTTTATATGACCACCTATTTACATTCTTGATGAATGCATTACAAAATGGTTTTGATAGACTACTATAATCATAAAGGAAGCCATGAAAGGCACCACTGACATTGTGACTCACATGATTTGTTAGGGAAAAGATTTTAATTGTCTCACAATCCTGGTATATAAATTAGCCATGAACATTGGGAAATTCTAGACCTATGCAAAGCAAAAATTCCAATACTAATTTTTGGTCTTTCTCTTGGTATTTATGCAATGAAAATCACTATAGTTTATTATGTATATCAATGTAGACCATTGGCCTGAAATCACATTCTAGAATATCATCTAGAAATGGGCAAAGAGTAGATACTTTATGCACCATAAATAATTCAGTGCATAGTGGGAAGAGATGGTGGAGTTAATGACTTACAAGCCTCAAATCCCACTATATGTGATGAAATACCTAGGATAGTATGGGGTCATGATAAAGTTATAACATGGAAATGTTGTGCACATACATGAGCTACCTAAAGTACCTAGTGCATCCCTACAATTCTTCATTGATATGGAGACTATGTAATGGGAGGTCACACATCAAAATTCACTGGTTGTCCAAATGGAGACACCATTATAAATAATTAGGCTAGATAACTCTACTTCCACTTCTTCCACTACATAACCCACACCAATCACTATAGTGCCATTAGACTTGGGAAAGTGAAAGGTTATTAAAATAATCATGCCTCATTCACCTCTAAGATGTTGAAATAATAGTACATCATGGTTGGAGGATTTATATGTACCTAAAATCACCATCCAATTTCATTAGTATGAGTTCCTCATAGATGAGAAAAAAGTCTAGCATAAAATGAAGGATGACATGGTTGGACATCTCCATGAAGGAGAGAATGAAAAATAATATTTATTTTATAAATTAGTACTCAATATTCAAGTACAAAACTAGATGCCAAAACACCTTTTCCTAGAGCTCCCTACTTGCTCACTATTTATTACTTTTAACACTATGACTACAGAGGCTCAACTATAATAAATACAACACAATTTTCTAATAGGTGGAGCAAAGGAAATATCATTACACTTGTAGTCTTTTGATCCCTTGATATAAACCCCCTCAAAGGCACTTTATCAAAGGAAACATATACAAAAAATATTTAGGTAAGTAGCTGAAGAGGAGAAAGAAATATAAGTACTTGATGCCCCTACATAATAAACTATAGAATATGCACTTACATCATTACCATCTCCATCATTAGAAGTTATGCCACATCTCAACATGAAACTTCTAAATTAGATAGGTCATAAAAGGATAACATTATGAAGTAAACTATCTAATAATTAGCTCTAATTCCTTCACCATCCTAGTGCGATGAATTGTTGATAGATAATAATGAAGTAGTGTTAGACTCATACACACCATAATAACAACAACCTACACATACAAATTTAGAATGACCTATAGAGTGCAGATGAAAGAAGGAACATAAAATGTAAAAGAAAAAAAAATCTAGAAAAAGGAGGATGTAGAATAGAAGCAAAAATAAAATGAGGTTCAATACATATCCAAAGAAGTTGAGGTTGAGAAGTGATATGATGACATAGAGGCATTGCATAAACATGTTGAAGTGCAAGAGTCCAATAAGAATCAAGATACTAAGGAGTTATGTTAGAAGGCCACTATAGAATAATAATAAAATAAGAATAAATATTTCATAGAGTCGTTGAAGTAGTAATCCATCAAGGATAAGAATAAATGAAAATTTTATGCTAACACATCCAAATAAAAGGCTAAAGAAGAACAAAAGAGGAAGAAAGAAGAAGAATAAAAGATGAAGAAAGATGAAGAAGTGGAGGGAGGAAGAGACAAAAAATAAATAGACTAAAAAGGAAGATCAAACAAATAGGACCATAGAGAAATAATCCAAACAAAATAATACCAAGTGGAGTAAAAAAGGAAAGCTAAGGAAGAAGTGGGGAAAAAACTACACAAGTTGTTTCACACTAAACATAGATAGAATAAAATGTAGTTGATGTTATAAAAACATCATAAAAAAAGACTAATACACCCCCATCTTAGGTCCCCTCTATATCATCACTAAATTAGATCCTTTGGATGTGGGAAGTCCTGACATCTTCAACTCAGTGCATTACATTTTCCTTTCCCATCGCTACCCTATAATAAGCTTTGATAACCATACATGCAACTAATTTGGTGATTTTACCCTCCCACTATTGAGGCTTATATAGATGTTTCTTATCTTCCATTATTGAAACAAATTGAAGGGGTGGATACATTTTAAGAGTTAATCACCCAACAAGTTATCACCTTAAATCAATAGTTCAAAAATTAATCTAGGAAAATGCTAGCTTATAGGTTATCTATGACCATCTTATTTCTTATTGGGATCAACTACCACTTCTATTCATATATAAAGTCATTGATTGGTTATCTATTCAAAAGATTGAATAATTATGGGTGTAGAGCCAACCTACCAAGGCCAAAATTGAAACTCTTTTTTAGGTTCTCATAGTTTATCAACATGATGTATATAAGGCTAAAACTTATGTAATATAAGTTACATAGTGCATGATGGATTGAAAACATAACCTGGACGATACATGGGGTAGTGCCCAATTTGATTTTACATGGGCATTGATAACCAAGATAACCATGGAGGATAATACAACATCTTCTAATTAGATTAAATGGATGAAATTTTATAAGCCTATAATAGTGTATGAGACAATGTTATGAATTAGTTATATAATTTGAAAAAAAAAACTACTATGAAATAGATTTGATGGAGTACAAGTGTAGAGGCATGCAAACAAACTCAATGATCTACAATAGGATATCAAAAAAAAGGTATTTATTTCCAAAGCCCATTTTCCCATCACTAAGGATGAGTATTTGGTTCATATCCTTTTAGATCAAGCTCTACTACATGCTCATCTATGCCTGATCCATGAATTCTTATTGGATTGGAAGGCATACAAGGTCAAACTCACTAATTTTAATTCTTTGATCATGACCTTAGTCAACACTTCCTTTATTCCACCCAATCAACTTTTGGTGAGTCTCTAATAATAAAATCTTGACTCATAGAGTGATCCTTCCTCAACATCATAGCTGTATACCTTTTATATCACTTAAACCCCTCTTCTACCATATAGCTAGGTAATGTGTAGTGACCCTTTTAAAAAATTTGGCTCTAATTTTTAACTTTTTCTATGAGATACTTTCATAAGTTTCACAGGATCATGATGGTTGAAAACCTATAAAGGGTAGCCACCTTGGTGTGTATTTTATTGAAAACTTGAAAGGGTGTTAGATAGTATAATATTTAGTTAAAAATTTGAAAGGGTGACTGAGTGGTGCATAAGTGGTGTTTCATGCAATTTATATGAATCTTGTTTAGTTTATCTCTAGTTTTAGATTAATCTTTTTTTATTGGTTCTTAATGTCTATGAAGTTATCTCAGGATGAGACAATAGTTTAAGTTTGTGAGAGTGTTAGTGGGATATTGTGTGTGCACTGTAACACATGAAATATAGGTGACATGTCAATTGTTTCATATTTGGTTGTATCTTATTTCTTGTTAAGTTATTCTTGGACTTTCCCCAGATATACATTTTTTCCTAAAACTTAGTATATGCACTGGTATATGGTTGTGAGAGAAATAACCTAGAGGTTACAAAAATATATGAGTATAGTATAAGTAACCCATTTGGGATTATAATAGGTTGTTGATGATGTAATTTATTAATGTTATGCTCAGTAAAAGTAATTTAGCACTTATTTTTTAGGAATTGTTGAAGGGTTCTAAATTAATGATTGTTCTTATTAGACAGTATTGGTAAAAGGAATGGAATGATAAGTTATAATCAAGTGCAAGCTCATAGATAGCTCTAATATATCTGTATGATTTATTTACATCCTATGAGGCTATGTATTTATTTTATGTCATTTTTCTATAATTTCATTTGGTTTAACATATAATATTTAAATATTAATTTTGAGTTATGTTTCTAATTAAGATACAAATGGTATTAGCATGTGTTGTAAATACTTGCGGTTAGTAAGTTTTAATTGTATGAAAATATATGAAACTCTCTAGAATATTTTTTTATTGATAATAGTATTTTTTATCTCTCCTTATTATGAGTCTAAGAGATACTCATTTTTATAATGTTCTAAGGTCCTTAAAAACCACTGATAACATAGAGAACACCTCCTAGAGAGTGCACACCTCCAAATTTTTAACTACATCCATCATTATGAAACAATAAAAGTAGGTTATAATAGTCAATCCCCTAATCTAAGACTGATCATAGGTCCATTATATATCCTTATTAAAACTTAAACATAATATAAGACCTACACATACCCAAAACAACCCAAGTACCCTAATCTTCTTATTGTTTTTCATAAATTTTAATTTCAATAGTTTAAGCATACTCTATAGTAGCATTCAAATTTTATTTATTTAAACATATAATAGATAATTTGAGTATTTAATTTATTATTATTTTTATAATATTAATCCAAAATAAGGTAAAATATTAGTATATAAGTTATGCATATATGAAATTAGAGAGTTATTTATTTGAGCTCGAGTTATAACTTCCCATCTTGTCAATATATATCAATTTGTTTATCACATAAATTGGTTCATATGATGTGATTATTAGATTAAATTATCTATGGTGAAATGGATTTAAGGTTTATTTCTTCAAAAAATTAGAACCTAGTGAAATATTAAGGGGTTAATAGGCCAATATGTCATGGAAAAATTTCAGCCATGTAACTTAAAAATATGCAAAAAAAATGGTAATTTTGTTACTCCATGCATATAGATGATATAGGAGATAAAAATGAGCCCACCTTAAATGATTATTCATTTATCTATGAGTTTATTTATGTTTTTATTGAGGTAAAATATGAACTTTATTCAAAAAGAGTTCAATTTTTAATTTGAAATATACCTATATTTGAAACCAAATCTAAAGGTCCTTATCATATGACAATGACTAATATTTTTTATTTGAAGGAAAAAATAATGAGATTATTTTAAAAGGATTTAATAACCCAAGTGTTTCACCTTAGTGAGCATCAGAAGTATTTGTTTGTAATGATGGAACAATTAGACTCTACATTGATTATTGAATTCTTATCAAAGTAATGATTAAGAATAATTATTCATTGCCATGAATTGATAATTATTTTTGAATAGATGCATGTGACATCTATATTTTCCATGATAAATCTAATATTTTGATATCATTAATTGAGTATTCATAAGTAATATAACCCTAATATGGCTTTCAAAATTTTATATGGGCACTACAAATTCATAGTGTTACCTTTTGGACTCATGAATGTGCTTAAACTATTCACGAACCTCATAAACTATGTTTTAAAAGCCTATATGGATATTTTTTATGGACTTATTTGGTTATATTTTTTATTTATTTAGGGAATAAGAGAATAAAATTAAAAACTTGTAGTGATTGATGTAATGGTTAATGCAACATAATCTTTTAAAAAAAATATCCAAATGTGCTTTTTTTCAACAAAAATTACATCATGTAGATCATATATTTCTAGTGTATGAATTTGTGGTGGATATAGTGATTATTTTAGTAATCATGGATGAGATCAAACCATAAAATTTTCATGAAATAAAAATATTATTTGGGTTGGACGGTTTTAAAATACAACAAACTCCCATAATTCCTTATATAAAAGGGAAAGAATATTGTGTATTTTGAAAGTGTTGAAAGATATTTAGAATATTTAAGGAAAATTTAAATTTATATCTAATTATAAAGATTATCAACATAAATATTAACTCTAAAGTTATCATATATCCTTTATGATAAGGATTGGGTGATGTTTTGATGTAAAAAAGCCTTGTTGTGGCCTATAAGTCTTAGAAACTTGATATTTATGATTTGAAATATGTTTCTCTTGACATAGAGTTGGAAACCATTATTCATGAATTATAGATTTGGATACATTTAATTTTATAAAACCCATTCAATCTAAATATTTACCAAATAAAAATCAAGTATGTCCTTACTCAAAACCACTTTAATGTGTGATAATGGTGTTCGTTGGATTTCTTGTGTATGATTTTGGCATAAAGTATATTAAGATAAAGTGAAATATGGTTGTTGATGATATTAGTTGATAAGGCACATAAATATTA
>JARHVA010010809.1:65000-126413 GCA_037957365.1 Torreya grandis
TCTATGTTCCATTTAACTAATATTTTACTAAAATTAAATCCTTCGCATGGGCTAACCTATACTTTTTTCATGTTGGTAGGAGGTAAATTACCTATAAAGTAATATTTTCATATAAAGTTAACCAGAGCCTATTATTGGTTGGAACTTATTAAGATCACATCTATTATTTATCTACATACTAAGAGAAGATACCCTAAATATTATAAATCTAAAAATCCTAAAAGGATTAAACCCTAATTCAAATATAAATACCAATTAAAGGTTAAATTCATGGGGTTTTAAGTGTTAAATGACATACATAGGGTTGCACAACATACTATATCCTAATATGAGTCAACACATATTCCCTATAATGCCATTTTTATAACTATAAACTCACATAGACATGCATAGAGCCTAAATAATCAAAGTAACCTATCTTTTAGGTAATTTAAATAAATATTAAATTATAATTAATTAATCATACTTTGTTCTTAAACTTAGATTTTATTAACTTAGACATATATTATACAATATGAATAGACTCAATATTTGGCTTATTTAGACTACCAAATCTAAAATTAGTTAACATGTTATTTATCTTGAGCACAACACAACCCTCAGTTCATTTAGGGTTTCATTATTATATCTTAAGGTTTCATATTTTTATAATTATTTATAATTTTATAACCTAATTTATGATTTCCCCTCATAGGTGCTATTTTTTATTATTGTTTCAATATTTAAAACCCTATATTCTCTATTATTATATTGAGTGAAAAAATCCATAGGTTTTCTTAAATCTCATTCCACATTATTAGGGTTTCTTATTTATATGTTATGGTTTCATACTTTATTTCTAATTTATCCTTATCATATATACAAATTTGAAAAAAACTCTTTTGGCTTGGGGTTTCATGGTTACACTCCTATTATGGATTACTATATGAGGGTTGTGGATTATATCCATACATATTCATATCATATCTAATTCAAAAAAATTGGATGAAAAACCTAATATTGTTCTCTAAAATAAAGTTTTTTTTTTTTTGGAATTATGATTTTAGTAATTTTAGTTAATTCAGCTTGGAGGAAAAAGGCACATATATTTTTTAAAAATTATGTTTTTTATTTGTCTATTGATAATTAACAAAAAAGGTGTTTTTCTTTTGAAAGATTCATCATGGTTTTATTGGGGTGATTAGTTTTTAATTTTGGGCATGATGTGATGGCTATAATGAATATACATAGTTTATACTTTCCAATTCAAGATATGATTATCATAATTACATGTTTATTTAATAAAATATCTAATATATTTCAAACTAATGTGATGAAATTGGTCAAACTTATGTATAATAAAATTAAGGATTAAATTAATAATGTGGTAAATTATTAATTCTCTTTAGTAATATGCATTTACCTAAATGTTGAATCTCAAAGGGTTCCATGTGTCACTTATTGAATTCCTCCAGAAGGTGGTGATAGATACCATCAGTCACTTATTATTTCCAAAGAGATATATTTAATAATTATTTCCACACTATCAAAATTCCAATATGTAGGGTGCATCCTCTTAGATAATATTTCATGAATATCAAATTAAAAGTGTATAGATTTTGTGATGCAAACACTAAATCTATTCAACTTATGAGAATTACTATATAAAAAGTGGATATTTTGGATCATGTGATTAATTTATGAATTCCATATAAGCAATCCAAAAATAAATCAAGGCATTAAGTCTAAAAATTAAATCAATTTGAAATAAACTTACACATGCAAACAATCATGAATATGCTCATATAAATTGCATATCTAACTCTCCATCCAAAACCCATGTGCCTCAAAATATCTCATTTTAAATATGGGTTAATAAAAAATAATAAGATAAAACTGATACATCAAAACAATTTTTAAGGATAATAATAATCTAAGTGAAATGTTAAGGAACATAATTTAGAACAAGTTGATCACCTCCTAAAAATCCTATAAAATTATATAAATATTGTTGTGCCTATTATATAATTCATGAACATCATATGGATGTGTGTTTGGATTTGAATAATAAAATAAAAAAATATTATTGGTAATGGTTATTTTACATACATATGTTAAATCATGACTGAACTCAAGCACACCTTATACAATTGAACATCCTATTGAAAATGTGGTTCCATCTTCTAGGTTAGTCACATAAAGAAAAATTATCAACATATAAACTATATAAAGAAAATCTTAAAAAATAAGAGATGCATAAAAACACAAGTTTTATCTAACAATGGGGAGCCTACAAAGGGCATTCAAATGTAATATGTAACAAATAAGGATAATGTTACAATCATGGTTTCCAATGGGGAAATTTAAAATACTTGTTTATTAATATAACCTTTAATTGTTATACCTCACATATATGGAAAAAAATGAACCAAATTAAAGGTTACAAAACTTTATGAAATTAATGTATGTAACATGACACTTCTCAATTAGCATCGATATGACACATACCACTTAAAAAGGGATACTTCAATAAAATTTTGCTTTAGATCCATTTAGTGGTATGTAAGCCTTGGTTTCAAATAAATTATCACTACATTCTATATTTATCCCACTTTGGATTAATAAAATTATATATTAGGAATATCATGGATAAGAGAAATGGGTATAAAATTTGATAAGAATCATGGCTATCTTACATTTGACAATGGATGTGGACTATTACCATTTAAAGAGAGGGAACATATATAGAGAAATAAAAGGAAGAGTAAAACATTTATTAAACTAATTTTCAAGCAAATACATCTATTATAATCATAACAAAGGTGCATGATACTAATAACACATAACATATTAAAAATTAGGAGAGATTTAACAAATCAATTTCAAAATATGGTTGATTAGTTATTCATATCCCAATATAGATACAATATATGTTTTAAAAATCATGTAAAAATTAAAAAATGAAGATGGAAATATACAAGACAATTACAACATACATGATATAATCAATACATATGAGCATCCCACTGATGGGATCTTTAACTAACATAAAAATAATTTAGTGTAAATAGATTCTTGATTTTTACTTTATTATTTTTATTTTAGGTAAAAGTGGGTTTTGGAGGGACCCTACCCATACAATAGTACCACCTCAATCACTAGTAACATATACTAAAAGATTAACAAACATAGGAAGAATATACAAGTTCAGTAGACAGTCACAATAAAGATACAAAATTAAAAAATTGATTCATAACTTCCATTATAAAATAAAGAGATTTATAAATGAATTTTATTCCATTTATCCTAATCTATAGTCCATTCATGTGTCATGTTTTTAAAGTTATTCTCCAATCCACTTACCAAAATTTCCTTTTCTAATATAGTAGCCACTCCTTTAAGCTGTTTCCTAAGACTACGATCATTCTCATTTGTGTTATAATTGTTAAAAAGACATAGATAAACCTTATATGAAATTAGAAAATCATCATGTCTATAAATCAATCCTAGCTCAGAAAAGATAGAGCATACCTACACTTCTAATTGGGAATATATTTTTTAAGTGAGAGGATGACTAATATAGGGATATGATAGAATTTATTAGAGGATAACTTGTCATAATACACCATGATATGAAGGGTTCCAAAGCCTAAAGTCTAACACAATCATACAATAACCCTAAAAGAGTCCTAGGTTTAATGTTCCCTCTATTCTAATAAACAATAAAGTAAATCTAATCTAGTACACACCAAAGATTATTCCATAATTAAGGGGGTTATTAAATAAATAAAAACATGTATAGGAGAGTATAAACTAAGTTATGTATGGGTAAGACCCTAATACATGGAATATGAAGAGTAATATTATTTGAGCCAATACTTATGTTACTTATATCTACTAAAGAGAGGAGAAAAAAGTTAGGATATACTTACTTTAATGTGAACCTATCAATATTCAATCTCTCCCTTGTCTAAAGGTGATTAAAAATAGGTTTTTTTGGTTTATTAGGATAACTAAGAAAGGCCAAAGTATCCAAGACTTATCCATAAGACTAGATTTTCCAAGTTGAAACCTTAAGCTAAGACTCCTCAAGTAGAATGGTAGAAGAGTATATTATAAAAAAGCATGTAAAAATAATAAATATTGATTACATATTGAAATAATGATGAAACGATATTATATTTATATGTGGATATCACCCTAAATCCTTCTAAATATGTCAGTTGTATGGGGTCAACCTAGTTGACCCTATATGTTTTTGAGAAATAAATCACTAAGTCCCAAGATAGGTTGGCCAAAAGTATAACAAAACTCTCAAGTGAAAAATATCCTTAAATAATATAGGGTTAACCTAGTCTACCATTTATAGTAATCAAAGGCTAAAAACTATACAACTTTAACCCAATCAACCTAGTAGAGTCAACTAGTAAAAGTTGATCAAGGTGAAGAAAAGAGAGATGAAAATAAGGGAGGAGTAATATATTAGTTAATGGTTTTAAGATCTATTTTTATTGGTAATAATGTGGAAATAAGGGACAATAATATTGTATAACACCAAAAGTCTATCAACCCCTTTCCTGATGCATCATTTAAGGTGTGCACTCAAAGATATTGAGTCTCGATAAGTTCCTAGAAGATGGAAATTTTAAATATTTTATAAAAGTTTTAAAATATTATGTGTATACATATTACCCAATATAATATCATAATGTGTAACTAAGGTGTAACAAGGGATGATGCTTTGAAAAAGAGTATAGTAACACATAATGTTGATGCTGAAAAAAGTTGTAGTATTTTAAAGCAAAAATGACTAAAAGTAAATAACTACAAAGTAAGTAAATGAAAAGTAAATGTGATGTCTACCTTAACTTACTTTTATCAATGGATGGTTTTATTTTATGTTGTTAGTTTTGATTTTTTTGGGCACAAAGACTACTTTTGATAAACCCAAGAATACAAAACTAAAGAGCAAAAACAAATAAACACAAAAAACTAAAGATAAGTAGTGTTATAAGGATTAGATTTAATTTGTAAATTTGGAAATCTAGAATGAAAATTGATATTTTAGACCAAATGACCAAGTTATACAACAAGTTAGTAAATTGGGTAATGAAAAAGGCAAGGCTACTAAAGATATAAAAATTCAAACAAGTAAACCTTAAGTAAGAAAGGCAAACTCACGAAGTCAAACCAATGATACATGTCAAATATAATGGTAATAAAAAAAATGGTAAAAGAAGAGACAAAATGGTAAAACAACACTGATGAGTGAGTATTAACAATATTTATCTCACTCAACAATGAAAAAATGTGCATAAAAGAAAAAACAACATTGCTAAGTGAGAAGTAACAAGCCAAACTCACTAAATAATGGAAAAAGGGTATGAAATTAGGTGTCTATAATATCATGATAGTAAAAAAAATGATAAAAGGTAAAATTAAATTAAAATATGTCTAGAAATGTAAAATCATGGTAAAAAAGAAAGAATTAATCCATAGTTACTTAAACATGTTGTTTTACTCTAAGGATAAATAAAACTAAAACAAAGTAGTGATAGCATGTTTTTAAGATATGAACAATAAGGAATTAAATAAGAAGGGAAAATAGATTTGTAATCACTATTTTTCTATCAAGGGGGTAAATGAAATAGGTAGAGGGGAAACTAAAGGAAAAACTAAGGTAGAGGAACTCTTTATCGAAGTCAAAACACTCAAATTAGGTTTGTAAAAAGAAGAGGAATTTTGAACTTAAGGAATATGAATAACCTATTTTAATCACATAATTATTAGGTAAACAAATGAAGTATATAGATCATCCCATTAATGATATCTTCATGAAAATAAAAATTGACCTACTTCCCCATAACGTGTTCCTTGTTCCTTAGGAACCCTTATAGATTCATTGATCTACTAAAAATATTAGGTACTTGTGTGAGAAATTAGGTAGAAGTAAAATATTTTATTAAATTTTCATATTATAGTATATTGGCCTACCACAACCTAATAGACCTAGGCTCTATGTGATGCCAAATATGGAGTTTAATCTTTGATTAGAGATATGAGATGTGCATGTAATCACATCTTTTGGTGTTATGTTTGACTTTGACATTTGTATGTTACCTTTTGATTCAAATTATTTGGCTTTTAACTTTCTTTATGGATTTTTATATTCATCCTCCATATGGATTTGGAAAAATAAACATGGGTGCTAAAGATGACTTTCATTTGAATACTTGGGACTTGATTGCTAAGAGAGAGAACTTTAAAGAGCATGGGGTCTAAGAGTCTCATAAATATAGGTGAAATAAAATTGATATCTTGACTTAAACCTTGTTTTATCTAAGGTGGGGTGAAAGAAACAAGAAATCAAGAGGAGTGACACATGGAACAATTTGAATTACTCCAAATTGTAAAAAAAATGACAAATGTTAAAAAGGGATACAATGATATTAAATTGTGATTTCTTACCATAAGAATAAGGGAAATCGAGTAAAAACATGATAACAAAGATTTTTGTGAAAATTATATCTAACAAAAGAAGTAAAAGCTAAAGTTTGATAACAAGGATGTAAAAATATGGTAATTTTATGAGGAGGGTCAGGTCCTATAGTCTATCTTACAATACAACTTCATAAAATATAAACCCATGAGGGTACCAACAAGTAAGTGAAAGATAAAGTGAGGTGAGAAAAAGATGGTAATTTTGTGAGGATTATTGGGTCCTATCCATGATCTTACAAATAAAATCATAAAATAACAACCCAAGGGGTGTCAGAAATTAAAAATGCAAGAAGATAAAGAAGAATATGGTACATCAAGAAACAAAAAGACTAAAAGATCAAAAGGGAGGATTAAATGTTTGTGAAAGGAAGGAACTTTTTGTAGATGGAAAGACCCATGTAAGTAACCTATACAAAGTGTTAGATAGATTTAAATAAAAAGCATGAATAAAAGGAAATGTTCCTACACTAATGTATATTTCAAGGATGAGCATGGGAGAGACAAACCTAGGTATCTCAGAATGTTTAATGAAGTTGAATTAGTTTGGTAACATGTAATGGAGAGTAAGAGTGGGCATTGTAAGATTCCCCAAAGGGTAATTTGATATAGGGATAGGCATCAAAAGAATCCCCAAAGTCTAAAATGACATGTGGGTGGGCATCAAAATATGCCCCAAAGGATATATAAATGTGTGGATGGGTATCACAAGATTCCCCACAAGATGAAAATATGAAGAAAAGATAGGAAAATATAAGATGGAAAGAGAACACCATATAGTGTCTATATGGATTCAAGTTGTCTAAAAAGATTCTCATAGGTGACATGATGCTTGAGGAAAGAAAAAGGATGCTAAGCAAGAAAAATGAGAGATAAAGATAAAGAACTGAGTCAAATAGACAAATAACTAAGTTGGATATATAAGGAAAGAATAAAATTGTACAAGGTCGATTGGGTTGACCTAGTATAAATAATAGGGCCTATAAACTATACAAGATCACCTGAGTTGACTTAGTATAGCAAAAAAATGTTGAAAGTTGATGAAACAAGAATACATGGTTGACTAGGTCGACCTAGTTCTGTGTCCCAGATAGAAAGTAGGAAAAAAAGTAAAAGGTTGACTAGGTTGACCTAGTTTTGTATCTAAGGGGGAAAAAAATACAAGGTCGATACAGTTGACCCAATACTAAAAATATACAAAAACTAAAATGATAAAATAATGAAATAAGTGAATAAATCTTGGAAGGGTTAGTTCACATTGGGTTCACTAGAATGTATTATGAAGGTGAAGCCAAAGTGAAGATAATTCTAAAAAGAAAGTGGGAATATGAAGACAATCCAACAAGTGGTGGGATATGATTCACGTTGGGTTCCCTAGAATTTACTATAAAGGTGAATCCAAAGTGAAGAGAATGCTAAGAAGAAAGTGGAAATGTGAAGATAATCTAACTAGTGGTGGGATAGGATTTATGTTAGGCTCAAAAAAATGTATAAAATCATAAATCCATCATATCTATAGATCAATCTTAGATCAGAGAAGATAGAGCATACCTACACTTCTGATTGGGAATACATTTGTTAAGTGGGAACATGACTAATATAGGGATTTTCTAGACCTGATTAGGGGATTGCCTATCATAATACACCATGCTAGGAAGCATTTCAAAGATTATAGTCTAACATTATCATGTAACCCTAAATGAGTCCTAGGTTTAATGTTCATTATATTCTAATTAAAAAGAATGTAAATCTAATCTAGTACACATGAAAGCTTGTGGAAAAATAAAAGGGGTTAGTAAAGAAATCAAAACATGTATAGGAGAATATAAATTAAGTTAAGAATGAGTAAGACCCTAATACATGGAATATGAAGAGTAATATTATTTGATCCAATACTTACGCTACTTTTATCTATTAAATAGAGGAGAAAAAAGTTAGAATATACTTATCTAAATGTGAACCCATCAACACTCAATCTATCCCTTAGACAAAGGGGATTTGCAAGAGGTTATTATGGTTTTTAAGTATAACTAAGAAGGCCAAAGCATCTAATACTTATCCATAAGAGTAGATTATCTAAGTAGAAACCCTAAGCTAAGACTCCTCAAGTAGAATGGTGGAAGAGTAAATTGTAAAGAAGCATGAGCGAATAATAAGTCTTGATTACATATTGAAATAATGATGAAATGATCTTGTATTTATAGGTGGATCTCACCCTAATTCCTTTTGAATATGTCTGGTATATGGTGTCAACCTAGTCGACCCTATATGTTTTTGAGAGATAAATTACTAGGTCCCAAGCTAGGTCGATCGAAGGGCTAACAAAAATATCAAGTGAAAAATATCCTTAAAAAATACATGGTCAAACTAATCAACCCTATATAGTAATCAGAGATTGAAAATTATACAGGGGTGACCCAGTTAACCTAATATAGTCAACTAGTGAAAGGGGATCAAGGTGATGAAAAGAGGTATGGAAAGAGGAAAAAGACTGGAAGAGTTTGTAAGGGAGGAGTAATAGCTTAGGGAATCATTTTAAGATCTAGTTGGATTAGTAATAATGTGGTAATAAGCGACAATAATCTTGAGAATCACCAAAGGTATACCCACCCCTTTCCTAGTGCACCTTTTAAGGTGTGCACTCAGAGAGATTGAGTCTTAACAGGTTCCTGTAAGATGTAAAGTGTTAGTATTTTATAAAAGGTTTAAAATATTATATGTATACAAACCTTCCATGATCTACATTATGTTATTCACTATTATTTTACTGAACCTAACAAGAAGACTAATTTTATCTTTGAGTTATCTATTCTCTTACTCTAACCTATTAATTTTGTTAGTTAGAGTCTCAATTTGAGAATCCATTTCCACTTCCCTCTCTTGAGTGCAATATAATATATCTTTTTTATTGAAGAAGTTAACCTCCTATTTAAATATTGAATGGTCCTTCATGAACCAACATATAAATTCCTTATGAAGATTTACCTCATCCTCCAAAATCTCTAATTTATTTTTATTTTTAGAAATATGTTTAAAAGAATTTAAATTAAAGTCTAACTAAATTTGTGGATGAGGATCCCCTATTTTCACTTTGACATGGTCATCCTTCCCTTTATTGTTTATAGAATTCAAATTTACTCCTTCCTTGCCTCCAGATATATGAGTATCAATATGTATATTCTATTCATCAACATTAAACTATTCCACCTCACTCTAAGTATTATTTTCAATGCCATTATCCTTGTCTATCTCCTCAAGATAAATCATTACATCTGAATCCCATAACATCTATTTACTGAAAGACCCCTCTTTCTTATTTTTTGCCATGCCATTATCTTCATTCTTCTTTGGTTTAAGTTTGACAGTATTCCTTAACATCCATTTTAGAGGTACATAGGATAATACATTTATCTTGACATTTTTTATTGTAGAAATCAAGTACTACAAAGAAGGGTTTTGATCTTAGAAAAACTTATATATGAGGAAAATTATAGCATGGTGTAATGGCTCTAATTTGTTACCCATTTGGATTTCCTTAAATAAATGGTCTAGGGAATGCAATATATAAAATGGAATAATCAAAGGAATATTATGTATGATATAATTGAGGAAAGGGATATGGTAATAATCAACCACTTTATATCTACCATCCAGAGTTACATCCCTAATTATTTACTCCACCACATAATCAAATGGAATAGGAAAGTCTTCTCTTTTGAATCCACCTTGGAACACTATAATATTTTCATCCCCAACAATAAATTTTTCCTTTTTATACTATATATTTTCGTTGAACTTAATGTTCTTGTTTTATTTAATTTTATATCTAGTAACCCTATAAATTAACTCCTTTGTGATTTTAATAGAGATGTTTTTGATTTTGACCACTTGATCAACTTAATTTTTTAAAAATTATTGGGATAGATACATATCATATCCACAAATATGATCTATTAAATGTGTTAAACCACTAAAATATATATATTTTCATACCTCTAACTTCTTTCTAATGTGATTTACATTCATTAGTTCCATGTAGTTCAAATCTCCTCCCATGGACAAATACCTATTCACTGCCTTACTAAACCCCACACTTGGAATACTTCTAAACTTAACGAGTTTACTATTAGAAATATCATTTACATAGTTACAGAGTTGGATGATTGTGTAATGATGACCAAAATAATACCATTTTAGGATATGATTATGAATGTCATAATAAATCAACATTGTTAAAACACACATATCAAAGCTTATTCTTATGTGACAATGCTTATCTCAAATTTGAACCCTACATAAGTGGATTGCTTTTGTCTTTGTTCATAATGTCATTTATATGATTGGGATGAATCTCCATTTTATTCCATACTTTGAATTCATTTATTTTAACCCATTTATTAGTAAATGAATCAGCAAGCATATTGCCCTCTCTATACATGTGTAGGAAGATAATTTTTTCAATCCCTTTTATTATATGAATAATTTCATATATTAAATGTGATATAAAATAGGTATCCAAATTATTCTTATTGAGGAAGTTAATAATATTGAGAGAATCTCCCTCAATAAGAATTAATTTACAACCTAAATCAATACCCACTTGTACCCCCCATAAGGTTGTTAAAGCTTTAGAGAAATGATTAGATTGGAAGCACATGCCTCATTCATATCCCTCTATTATTTTATGTTTACACACATGAGTACATATTATTTATCATTGATCATTATTATATCCCTTGGATTTGTTTTCATTTAGCCCCTAAATTTTGATTATTTACCTTGATTTGGACATCTATGGCATCTATCATAAAATGATGCATTATTCACAACAGACTTATCCATGTTCAATTTATTTTAAACATACTACTTTCTCACCCCTACATATTGAATATTTATACCTATTATGGTTTACAATTATCTTATGCAATAACATATTTTCATGCCTACATATTATTACATGAGTATACACACTAATTATCACCAATTTGGGTTATTCATCCATTTATATCTATGTACTATTTTGAGTGATGATGTTATGATTCATATATATAGTGGGGGCATGTTGTTTACATTCACATCCTCCAGATTACTCTATTGTTACAATTAGTACACACTATGCCTTGACATATGTTAACGATTGTTTAGATCCTTTCCATTCTTCTATTTTATTCACATGTTGAACACTTACTTGATTACATACATATTTACTAAAACTCATAAAAAATTCAAAAATGTCAAAATATTCATAAATTGAAAAGTAGGACATGTGCATGACATGTGTTACTAGTTTGCATGATTTATTTATTATTGACCAATTTTGACCCCCAAGGTCAAAAGTTCAATCCCTATAGGTAAAAAATTGTTTTTCATGTATTTGTATCAATTTTAATATATTTTTAATTCCTTATTAGGCCTTAAAATAGTCTTTCTAATGTATATTATCAATGTTTAAGGTTTATTTGACAAAGTTAAGGTAATGTTGTATCTTGGTCTTGTACTAGCCTAGTTATGTCATGGTGAGAGAAAGGTTTGGTAAAATGTTTTCATAGGTTATTATGGGACCATAAAATTCTTTTTATTTCCTTCATAACCTTTTATAAATATTTTTCATGTGTTTGTAAATTTTAAGGTTCTTTTGTGAACTTTAAGGTAAGTTTTATGAAGGAAAAAGGTGATTTTAACTAACTCAAATGTATGCCAAAGCTGACCAAGTGAAATATCCATAAAATATTTTTTTATAATATTTTGGATGAGTTTTATAAATACCATGAACATCATAGAGGTTATAACATTTTAGTCTTGTAGAAAATCACTCGAAAGTGGCAATCTTAAGTCACTTGTACAAACATGAGAGATCCACTTCTAGGTGAAAATTTTTCACAGGTATCCTTTCAGATTATATAGTTAAAATTAAAATTTTTATTTCTTTTACATGTCTCAAGAGTTAAAACATTTATTCCTTTCCTCTATCACTCTTTTCACAAGCTAGCAAAGGCAATTTTCAAGTGGATGGTATGTCCAGGAGAGAGAGAGAGAGTCAAGGCCTAATATTTTTTATAGAGGAGGGGGTCCTATAAAGCTTAAAAATTTTGTATTTTTTTGTATATCCATTTTCCTTACTTTATGAACTATCATTAAGAAGGAAGGGGAGTCTGAAAAAGCTAGTGAACCCCAGAGGCTCATTTTTCTTATTTGAACTGGTAGTTTCAAGCAAGATGATTACATGAGATAAATTAAATATGATATAATGGACATGTTCAAAAATATTACATAATTGGAATGTGTGGGCTCAATTTTATAAGAAATATCTTTTTTTGCACAGTTTGCAATGGTGACTACAATGTTCTCTTTATGTTTTAGGGTTTTTAAAAGTCAAGGAATGTGAATGAATTTATATTATTATGTATCACTCTCTTAAATTTAATTACGATCCTATCAATGACTCTCTATGCTAAATCAAATACCACCTTCTTCAAGCAACATGTAAAGTTTTTGGTTTAATTTGGACTATGTGTAACTCCAAGAAAGAAGTAGATTAAAGGATGTGAATCCTAAATTTTAAATGAATAATAAGAGTATTAAACTCATAAATAATGAAATTAAACACTAAATAAGTGATCCCAGGATCAAGAGGTCCAACTTATACCTTATCATAGTCTAAAGCATAAGGAATGCAGATCTATAGGTCTATAGACATGTAGGTCTACATTTTAAGACAAGTTATGTTAAATATGCGTCAAGTTTTGAGTTAGAAGGCTTAAACCATGAGGGAAGTGTAGTGTTATATAATTTTAATATTTTAGGGTTAGTGGAGAGGGTGTGATTTCATAACACAATGATGGAGACAACCAATGATCACCTACAAACCTATGTTTGAAGAAAGCTTGTTAGTTGAAGATAGTGAAAGATTAAATCTATTCAATGAGACATTTTCTAGATAAGATACAATGAAAATATTTAATATTATTTTATATCTATACTTTTATCATCTTTACTTGATGGAAATTTTAAATGACCCATTCCAAATGTCCTCTTACAATCACACAATCTTAGTCACCTACATGACTATTTGAGTGACTTAAGTGGATTTTAATATTTGAGAAGAGGGTGAAATAAGAATAATAGTGGAAAATGTGTTTAATTTAAATGTAAATAGAAAAGTGAGTTGAATAGTCACCCTTGATCTCCAACCATCATATTTTATGCCTATAACTAGACACACATACAAACCTATGTAATTATTGAGAATAAAGACACATTGGTATATTGGAGTTGGGGTGGATAGGAAATATAAGATAACAATAGATAAATAAGAAATGAAAGAGAAACCTAAAAGAATTATCAAATAAGATTATCAAGCAAGACTCACTTAAACCTTGCATACACATATTAAAATTGGAATCTACAAGCCTACCTCCGTACATGAGAGATGTTTGCTTGGTTTGAGAAAGCTAAGGGTCTTTGAGAGGAAGAAAGTCTAAGGGGAAAGAACTTATATGAAGATGATTATCTTATGGTAGCATAAAATTCATATAAATTTATAATTAATGGAAATAATGACAAGTTTTGAAAGTCCTATTTAGGCTAGTTATACCCAAGACCAAACACATAGTCTTGTGTGTGTACACTTTGTGATGAAGGTTAGTTTGTATGGATGATATGAGAGCATGAAAACTCAAAGAAGGTGATAGATACTTCATTATAAAATGTTATGAGGTTTTAAATAACTTAAATGGAGATGAAAAAGAGTAAATACATTCATAGGGTTAATTACACTACCATAACTATAAACCCTAGACATGATCTAAGAGAGATTTCAGAAGGTTTGATCAATAAAGTTATGAACATGACTACTAAGATTGGTCATAATAGATGATACAAACCTAAAAATGTCATTGTTATCTTAAAATAATATTCAATACATCTAATCAAATCAGACCTAATGGTATTTGGATATGGTGGATGGGTCTACCTAATTCCTTATTTTGGCATTAGGAGAGAGAAAAGGGGTTTGGTCTTTATGAACCATTGCTAAGACTACAAATTGGTTTTAAGTCGACAAGAATCTCTCCAATGACTCAATGAGAGAAAATATTTCTGAAATTAATTATAATGGATTTAACTGACCTTAAAATGATCATGAATGATCTTCACAACTCCCATAGACACCTCAATAACACACTTGATAGTTCATTTGAAGGTATATGTGTATGAAATTGGTCTAAAAGCTTGGTTATAAGTGGGTTTATAAAAAAATAGGGTATGAAATGGATCCTAAATAAATGTTATAGGTCTATTAAGACTTGATAGAGGTTAAAAAATCACTCACACACCTTTTTAGGTCTCCCAAAATGATACACAAGCTTTGTAAGTCAATAAATTGGCCAAGAAGGTGAGAAATGCATCATTTGTTAGTCAAATGGCCTACCTAGAAACCTATTGAGAATTTCATGGAGACATTAATCTATAATTTTTGAGTTTAACGATGATTTTTTATGCCTCTAAAAACCAATTCCAAGATTTATATATTACAAATTTCTTGCCAAACACTACAACTGTATCTCAAGCCTACACAAGTGTCTTGGCTAGGGTTTTTGACCATTTCATGGTTTACCCATCCATACAAGGTATCAAAAATTAAAATTTGACATGGAACATGGTTATTCCATGGGTAAGTTTATTAAAATACTTACTATAGGTTTCATATGTGTGGGAGTGATTTTCATCCAAAACTCAATTTTTAGGCATGGAGGCCTAATTGAGGCCTAATTAAGGAGAGACAATAACAAAACAAGTGTAATTCCACTTAGTTTTAGGTATTAAAAATTGAAATGGATATATAAGGGGACAATGGGTCCTCACAAATATATTTATTTATCTAATATCATTCATACATTCTTCTACACAATGGGGTTCAATGATTTCAAGGTTATAAGGAATTGGGTGTTAGTGAGGGGTTTTAGTGCACAATGAGGTCTAAGAGTGATCCAAAGATAATTTTTTAAAAGTTAAAAAATCATACTAAGACATATAACATTTTATAAAATGTTTAAAAATCTTTCCAATGGTATACATAACTCTAGAAATAGAGCTCATTTGCTTCTTTTGTAGCCAGTCCAAGTTCTGGTCAAAGTAGGTCAACAAGTAGTCAATGCAGGTCAAAATAGAAAATTTGACCATATTTAAATGTTTTTGAACTAGTTACATGGTGTATATGTTTTTTATATATTTTTTTAACATTTTATGATTTGAAAAATAGAGTTCGTATGTGCAAGTTATGACTAGTCAAAGTGATGATGTGGCCATAAAGTGACATGGTAATGGAGTTACGTGGAAAATGAAAAGACATTTTAATATGGTTAAAATATAAAAAATCATATATTGGGGAATAATTATCACCCAAAATTTTAAATACATGGGATATTATTAAAATTCCATATTAAATTGTAAAGGGATAATATAAATCCCATAAAAAATGGTGAAATGGGATATTATCCAATCCATAAAAAAGGTGGGGATAATGATTAATCCCACTATTTGTGCACCTAAAAAATGTATATAAAGGGGTGAGGGGTTATTTTTTAAATAATATAAATTTTAATTTGAATTTATTCCAAGGTTTCAAAGCTCTGATGGTAGAGCCAAGAGCCGAAAAGTTGAGAGTTGAAGAACTGAGAGCCGAAGAGCCAAGAGCAGAGAGCTAAGATTTTAAGAGCTAAAGAGTTGAGAGTCAACATTCAAGGAGATGAAGAGACAAATATTTGATATCTAGGTCAAGAGATGAATCCATCCATATGCTAAGAGACCTGATTTGAGTTCATTTGAGCCACTTTTTAAAGTCTTGAAGTAAGACTTTTGGTGGATAACTTCAAGAATGTGAGATTACTTTTCAAAAAAGGAAGGTGGAAGATTCATATATGAGTTTTAGGACTTTTCAAATGTATTTTTTTTAGTTTTATGTAGTCGTATAGGTGTACTTTGCAAAAGTGGACAATCTATCTGAGAGTTTTGAGATTCTTCAAAGGGCTGAACATACACATTTTGAAGTGTTCCAAGAAGGTGAAGAGTCTATCCAAGATTTTTGAGATTCTTTGAAGGTCCATAACATTTGAATTCATTATTATTCTATAAGGGTTTCCTTGTACTTATAGACATTTAATAATGAATTAGTTCAACTAATATGTGAACCCAGAGATGTAGGCATTGCAAAACTCTGTAATCAACTCTTGTGAGTGTGGTTGGTATTCTCGCATTGATTTTATTTGAGTTGTTTATTTTACATATTAATTTTTGTATTCTAATAAATTACCTACAAGGATCTAAGGAAAAAAAATTATATGAAAATTATTGCCAATTTATAGATAAATTTAGTATCAAAGTGGGTCAATATTAGGCATTTAGGACCAACTTGAAGCAATGGATATGCACAGTAGTGGTTCTAACAAAAGAACATGGATAGAGGAAAGGATCTTACTATCCCAAGTACTAGTCAGCATTCAGAATCCCTAGTTTGACAAAGGACACCATCTAGACCTCTGAACATTATCTTGTGATCCATGAGAGCCTCTAGGTAGAGTGTTCCAATTGTTTTAGAGGAATGTATCATTAGACTTTTGTTTGATGGGGACATCAGAATGGGCTAAGTGACCACTAACATTATACACCAATTAGGCTTTCCAACATTGCAACTACCACATGACAAAATAGTTTTCATGTAGAATAACATTATCTAAGGTATGGCAATATGTTATTGCTCCTTGTGATTTATAGTTGGGAGATAGTTATCAGACATGGTGACTCTCAATATCATCCAATTGGAGATGAATGAGATTGTTCTAGGAAATTTTTATCTATTCACTAAGCAAACATATTTCATAGATGATAGCATAGAGCTTCACCTACATCACACTTAGATGATGAATTTTGATATGCAGTAGGTATCTAGACCCAGTCATGATGATTCTAGTTAGACTTTAGACTCAATATACTAGGTGACCATCAAGAACCTAAATGTGAGCTACATGATGATCAATAAGGTATTCACTAAAGGATCCAAGCCTATACTAGGATTAAGTGGTTGGTAAGGAATCTTAGGTGGTAATCAAAGGCTTTTGAGCATTTTGGTTTATCCATTTGTATATGCTCATAGAACTAGCAAAAATAATGTGTTAGTTAGGATGTATGAATAAGACCCATATGAGTAGTATTGTGGCATACAACATCCATAGTTTTTAAAGACCCATGAGGCACTATTTGTAATTTGTATATAATGCATTATAAAATTACAATTTTTTTTGTTGAAGATTCACCTGTAGAGAAAAATTGAGTGATAAGTTTATCATACTCAAGTTGTATTCTCACATTTTGGTAGACATTTTCCATTAATAATGGTATATGTAGATTAGGTTATGTTATATTCTTGTTTTTTTCATGTGTTATTCTATAGAGAGAAGCTTAGTAGACCTAAGAATCACTAGGTTCACATGCATACTTCTGTGTAAAGGTCATTAGGGCCATGCAATAAAAGAGGACATTGATGGATGTGTTATTATCCATGCATAATTTTATGTAGAGGCCATTGAATCCATGTAATAGAAGAGGATGTGGATGCACATACAAAATCTCAGATCTATGTAGAGGCTCATTATAGCTATGTAGTAGAGGAGATTTAGGATCTTAGTTTTATGTAGAGGCCCTTGGATGGCCATACAACAAATGAAAACATGGATGTATGTGCAGAATCTCAGATCTATGTAAAGGTTCATAAAGTCTATGTAGTAGAGGAGATTTAGGATCTTAGATCTATGTAGAGGCTCATTGTAGCTATGTATCAGAAGAGATCACTAGAATTCTATGTATAGGCTCATTATATCCATGTAGTAGAAGAGATCACTAGACTTCTATGTAGAGGCTCATTACAGTTGTGAAACAAAGGAGATCACTAAGCATCTATGTAGAGGCTCATTTCAGCCTTAGAATAGAGGAGATCATTAAAATTCTATGTAGATGCTCATTACAGCCTTCCAGTAAAAGAGATAAATAGATTTCTTTGTAGAGGCTCGTTGAAGTTGTGCAACTGAATAGATCGCTAGGCTTATTTATGTATAGGTTCTTATGAAGTCATGTAGTAGAGGAAGTCATCACATTCTAAACCCTAGTTATATGTAGAGGCTATTGATAGCTATGGAGTAGTATAAGGATTATGGAAGGTGTGATTAGTTGTTTGTTCCAAACATTGTAGGCATTTTATTGGAAACTAGCTTTTGGTGGACCAAAAGCCTTCTCAATGGGGAGATATGATCCAAAGATCACTTTTTAAAAGTTACCAAATAATATTGAGACATGTACCATCACATAAGACTCATCAAGAGATTTCCAATAGTATGTATAACTATAGAAATAGAGCTTATTTACTCTTTGTGCAGCTAGTCCAAGTTTTAGTCAAAGTAGGTCAATAGGTGGTCAACTTTGGTCAAACTAGAAAAATCAACCATATTGGAATGTTTATGAACTAGTTTTATGGTGTATATCTCATTGAGATATTTTTATCACATTTTATGGTTTGAAAAATAGATTACATATGTGCAAGTTATGACTAGTCAAAGTGATGATGTGGCCATAAAGTGACGTGGTAATAGAGTTACATGGAAAAT
This sequence comes from Torreya grandis, assembly GCA_037957365.1. Lineage (NCBI taxonomy): Eukaryota > Viridiplantae > Streptophyta > Pinopsida > Cupressales > Taxaceae > Torreya > Torreya grandis. The sequence continues at coordinate 84,131 of JARHVA010010809.1, forward strand.
GAAAAGCCATTTTAAAATGGTTAAAATATAAACCATCATATATTGGGGAATAATTATCACCCCATATTTTTAAATACATGGGATATTATTAAAATTCCATATTAAATTGTAAAGGGATAATATATATCCCATAAAAATGGTAAAATGGGATATTATCCAATCCCATCAAAAAAGGTGGGGATAATGATTAATCCCACTATTTGTGCACCTAAAAAAAGTATATAAAGGGGTGAGGGTTTATTTGTAAATCATGGAAATTAGAATTGGAATTCATTCCAAGGTTTCAAAGCTCTCATGATAGAGTCGAGAGTCAAAGATTTGAGAGCCAAGGAACCAAAAGCCAAAGAGCTAAGAGCGAAAGCACTGAGAGCTAGGAGTTAAAGAGATAAAAAGTTGAGAGCTAGAGAAAGAGATGAATCTATCCATATGATAAGAGAAATGATTTGAGTTTGTTTGAGCTACTTTTTAAAGTCTTAAAGTAATACTTTTGGTGGAGAACTTTAGGAATACAAGATTATTTTTTGTGACAAGAATGTGGAAGGTCCATCTATGATTTCTAGGACTTTTCAAAAGTATATTGTTGAGTTTTATCTAGTCTTAGAGGTGTGCTTCAAAAAAGTTCAGAATTTGTCTAAGAGTTACGAGATTATTCAAAGGGCCAAACATACGCATTTTCAAGTGTTCTGAGAAGGTGAAGAATCTATTTGAGAGTTTTAAGATTCTTCAAAGTTCCATAACATGTGAATTCATTATTATTCTATAAGTGTTTCCTTGAATTGCAGACATTCAATAATGAATTGGTTCAACTAATTTGTTAACCCAGAGATATAGGCATTACCAAAATCCATAATCAACTCTTGTGAAATATAGTTTATATTCTTGCATTACTTTTCTTTGAGTTGATTATTTTACAGATTAATTTTAGTATATTTAATAAATTACCTACAAAGGTCTAAGGTAAACTTTTTGTATGATAATTAGTGCCAGTTTATGAATCAAGGAGAGAGTTTGATGACTCCAAATGAATGGTTCTAGGTATAATATGATTTGAATAGGATATACATGGAGAGATATTGCCTTGATGAAGACAAACTCAAGATTTGACACTTGTAATCAAGATTGGCATAGTAGGAAAATTTGGGCTTCAAGACACTTGAGAGGTGTAATCATAATTGAGATGTCAGTCTAGAAGAATCCTAAACAAGTGTAAGGTGTCAAAGAATAGGTACAAAATGTGACTCAACATAACTTGAGGTTTAATAATGCCACTTTGTCCATTCATAGGATAAGAGAAAGGGTGATTTTCAAGAGTAATTTCAAGGTGCCAAATAACAAGAAGGAATTCCATGCCATTTGGAAGGTGAACAATTGTTAAGAGAAAAAAACTTGTCTTTGGATACATTATAAAACTATTCTCTAACTCCTTTTTATTTTTTGTAACTTTTGTTAAGGTATGTTCATGTTTGTATACTTGAGGTATTAAGGTTTTCATTTATGTCAAAATTAGTCAAAGGTCATTAATGTCCTAGAGATGATCTTATGAAGAGACATGGTAAATATTCATGATGATTCAAATATAGTCTAGTGGATTCTTGAGTTCTACATATTATCTTGGATCTATATTTTGGTGTGATAAAATTGTGAGAATATGTGAAATATTAGTTAATCATGACATGATAATGAATCTTAGGGTGTATCTATGGTATTAAGAAGGTCTCAAAGAGGTATGGTGCCTAGTAAGACTATTTGATATACTAGTCCTTGAGCATGAACATGGATTGTAAAGGCATGATGATGGTGATATAGATATGTATGATCTTGAAGATTTATAATGAAGTATTAGATAATGAGAAAGAGGTGTTGAATCAGTCACATGACTTTCAGAGTGAGCAAAAGGGGTATGTTCTTTGGAGATTTATCTTAAAACCATAGATAGATTAATGAGGATTAATTATCTACTTGGTAACTTATAATATTGTATTATCATGGATTAATTTTGAATTACATGTTTATGATGTATTTATATTAGTAAAAGTGGATACCCAAGTGTATTCAAAGTCTAAGAATGACTCGTAGTTCTAGGCCTAACATGCATAAAGACCTAGTGTGTCTTCATGAGGGGTCAAGATTATTTTACAAGGTGATAGATCACATGAAAACATATAAATAGGTTTAATATTTTGATTCAATCATTTTGGTGAAGTTTCAAGTCCTCAATTGAATGATAAAGCAAGAAAACATGTGTTGGGGTCTTTTATGTATGTAGATTGAAGAGTTACAGACCTGAGAAGGAAGTTTAGATGATCATTTGAATGTATAAACTTTTAATTATTTATTTATAATTTTTTAAGGATTTAAAATGGTAATAATAATGTTTTATAAGCATTAGGAAGTGGTTTTAGGGACAGAGCAGTATGTAAATTTGTTAAGAATGGAAACTGGTCCAAAACCCTCTCAAAACCCTTACAATAACTTGATTGGAGAAATATTTTTTGAAATGTACAAGAATGGATTTTAATTTTTTTTTAAAATTTTATAATTTATATTAATCCTCAATTAATCCCCTAGTGGTAGTGTTTTTTTAGAGCAGTGAGTGAAACCTATAGAAAATCCCTTTTCTTTGAAGAATTTGATGTTGCAGGCAGGGTTGACTAGGTCAAGATTGCTAAATGTGTTCCAAGTGATTCCAAGTGTAACATGTGCTTAAGACAGACCTAATTGCATTAGGTCTCCATTAGGTCTAATGGATGTTTTGGACCTTAAGGGGCATGACCGACCTATGGAGTGAATGTATCACTTGTGTAATGTGTTTTTTTACATATTAAAATAATTATAAAATATTGGTAAGGTTATTTTATAACCAATATGGGAAAGATAAAATTTTAAGTATATAAGCATGACCTATTTGGCCTATTTGAGCTAGTTAAGTATATGATAATATAAATGAATAAAAGAGATATCAGAAGAGAATAATAAGGTAATTTATCACCATAAAAATAGTAAATAAATAATTATTAACATGTAATATATCTTTTTTATGTGGATGATAAGGTCAATTGACCTAATGAGCCTAGAAAAGGCATATTGAGCAAGTAAGATTAAAAGGTTGTTTGAGAGGGGTAGAAGGTCAAGGAGAGATGTATGAGTTTAATTATGATTTATAGACCATAAATATAAATAATAGGTGTGTTATATGTGTATTAAAAATATTTTAATTCATAAATATAAGAGAGAGAGATGAAGAAGTCACCATCAGTTATTTGAGCAACAAATTGTTGTGAAGGTGGTCAAGTTTATCTTGGTTAGGTTGGTACTTGGTCAAGAAGGATTTGGAGTTGAATTGTGGTTGGATAATTTATAAGTTTAATTTAAGTGTATATTTTGGTTCCAATTCACTTAGGATGTTGGATCCTCCTTGCAATTTAGATCTTACTAAAGGACTAGTTGGGTCAGTGCCTAACTAGTGAGGGGTTGGTGCTCTTTGTGGAGTTGGTGCCTCACTAAATGTTTTTTAATTGATTATAGATTAGTATTCCAAGTGGTGTGATAGTATATTTTATCCATGAGGGTTTAACACATATATCTTGTGTTCATGTTTTGATATCTTGCTTCTTGTCTATGTGATTACTTCTCTATGCATTGATTATTTACTAGATTGGTTTGAAAGCTTAATGAGTGAAGTATGGATTTAAAAATAGTATTTTTAATATAATTCAACCAAAAATGGTTGTGCTTTAAAAATAATTATCCATCAAGAGTGACACTTATCAATGGGATCTCATATTCCCATTCTCTCTTTTCTATCTCACTTTCTCTATATATTTAGCCTTGATAGGCTATGTATATATCCTCCACTTGGGTATGGTGAAGCCGTACCAATTTATAGAATTTAATTAATAATAAAATTATATTTTACCTCCTTTTACTATTTTCAATGTGTGTGCATGACTATTTTGATACTATCAAGTGATTAGCTTTGCTTCTTTGGTAAGTTCTCCTTTTCTAACATTCATATATAGTTTGAAAGCCTGTTTTAGGTCTTGTGAAGTGTTAAAATGAAGTCTGATACATTGAGTGAGTTTTATATTCACTAGTGTCATTTTATGACCTCTTTACTAATCCTCATATCCTAATAATATTTCACAACCTCCAAAATTAATTTCTCATGTAGGGAGGTAGATTAGGAGTAGTGTTTGTTTTAGGTTAGTCTCATGGTTAAAGTGCATATGAAATTGGTTGGTTATGGTCAAAATTATTTGGTACATCACCCCCATTAGACTAGGTTTCTCTCTCTTTTCCTATTATTTTTTTAGATTATTTTTTGATCCTAAATTATACATCAAGGGGAACTAGCCCTTTAACCTAGAGATTCAATCCAATATTGGGCCACCTAAAGCCTTGGATTATCTCCATGTTATTCCAAGTTTGGAAGATTTAAATACCTTATAAGGGTTAAAAAATTTTTGATAAAAATTTGGCACAACCATTAAGACTAAGTTAAAAACTAATAGAATGATTATTGGTGATGTTATTCTACATATCAACCTTTGGAGGCACTCAAAACACTACTTATGACTCTATGCTCAATCAGCTTGTTGTCACTTGTTCAAATCAAGTTGTGATTTCAATTCATTATCTTGATGAAGTTGTTATGGTTGTGCTCTAAGTTAATTTAAATTACATGCAAGTGGATGAGGTATATCAGTCATATTAAACATGTTATTAGTCTCAACATATCCTTATCAATCTTATAATGAGACACATCAACCTTGTCATGATCTTTTTTAGCCTGATTATGAGCCATATCAATCCTATCAACAACCTTAATGTGAATCAAATTATATGACTTAGTAGTCTTGTAAAGTTTTTCAGCCTCCTTACTATTAATATTATCACCCTTACCCTCTTTATGATCCACATCAATCCTATGAGTATCTTAAACCTCCTCCTTATGGATATGATAATGCATATAAACAACCCTATTATTAAGATCAAATGGATGAGATGGAGAATAAGATACTAGCATTTGAAATAATTTTTTATTAAACTTACCAATATGAAAACATTATTGGGTGGTTTCAAGTTGCACATTGTGATCCATTAGTGAGAAATGAGTTGTGTAAATTGGTATTGGAGAGGATTGATATTTGGGAAAGACAAAAAAATGAATTTGATCAAGTGTTTCAAGAATCATCTTAAAATACTTATCATCCTTATTATACTCCATATTCTTATGAATCCATTAACTATTCTATAATATAGCCTCCAAGAGATACAATTCAATCTCTAAGAGAACCTAAAAGATTTGAATCCACAACATGGAACTAAGTAATTAAGTATTGGGAGAAACAAGAGGAAGATTTACTGAATAAGGAATTTAAAGTCAAGGAATAATATCTTATTCCTTTTCAAGCCACATTTCCCCTTCCTCAAGAACTTAAATATTTTCCATATTAGAGGTCTATCTAAGAAGGCATTAAAAAAAGAAAGGATGTCCTAGTTGAGAAATCTAAAAATCAAGTTGTAGTTGGTAAAGAGCCTCAATAAGGATATGAGGAGAATGAGGCACTCATAACACAACTAAATTTTACCTATATTAAAGTGTTCTTTCAATAATATTCCATACCCATAACTTCAAGTTGTAAGAATGATTCATTGTCCCTTAAGCTTGTTTATGAACAACCTATTATGCCTCATATTCCCTCTCAAGTGCATGAACATGTTCATAACCCTCCCACCATCTCCATTCTTAAGGAAGAACCTATCCTATGTGAGGTAAATGAAAAAGAAGTTGTAGTTACAAGTGAGGTTTAAGGAGATTGTGATGAATATTATTCAAGTGTATATGATGAGGAATTTACCATTGGTACTCCACTTGCTGAAGATAAAAACAAATTAGTTTCAGAGATGAAGTGGAAGGTGACATTGAAGAAGGGGCACAAGTTGAAAATCAAATTGAAGCTAATCTAAAAGTAAAATCCATCTCAACTAAATAAGGTGAGATCTTGATTGAATGTGAAATGGATAAAAATGAACAAGAATGTGAATTTGAGGAAGGAGTGAAAGATGATCAAGACACTATAATAGAAGAAGAATCTTTTAAATATGTACTTCAGATCGTATCTCTTCAATATGGATGCCATGAGAATGATGAAGACCTATGGAAGTAATACCTAAACATATGAAATGAGTTTTAATGTATTAAGGGGATCATATCTCCTATAGAGTAGGTTAGGACATTGAATAAGTGATTATCTCTCTAAGACATCAAGGAGAAGGCATCGATATATTTTTAGCTCCTAAATAACTAGCTAAATAATGACATAACCATCTTAAGATTCTTCAAGATATTAATTGTCTAAACATGATTAGTGATAACTATGATGTAGCTAAAGGAAAGTTGGTAGAGATTATTGAAGGACTAGAGAAGATTGTAAGGGATGACAAGAAGAATGAGGTAGGTTTTAAAGTGAAAGGTGATTTTATCTTCATGGGAGACTAATTTGATATTATTTTCTCACATGAATACATGCCAAGAAAGTTGGCAAGCAAGAATCATGACTTAGCAAGCACCATTTTCAATAGGAAACTTGTCTTATACCATTGTTTACCTCATAGAGAAAAGGATCTCACAAACTTCAACTTTGATCTAGGAGGAAGAATTTTTTTAGGTCGTTTGTATATATTAGTTACTCTTTTTTTGTGTGTGTGTTCCTAGGTGATTAGTTAGCACATGTGTGTGTATTGTTTTATTTGCTTGTGTTGTCATTATTTTGTGTCTATTTATAGGTCAAATTAGTATTTTTTGTCTTGTTCAAGGTCTGATCAAGTCTGAGATTGATTTCAAGTGACTCCATTTCCCAATATAAGGACACATTTACTAGTCTAGTAAGTATTGTTGGCATTCTACCCCCATGAATAGCTAGTTTGTTGACCAATTTTGACTGCTAAGGTCAAAGGCTAACCCTTATAGGTAAAAATTTGATTTTCATGGCTTTTTATCCCTATTAATAGCATTTTCATCCCTTATTAGGTTTTAAAATAGTATTTATAAAGTCTATTAGCAAATATTAAGGTTTATTTGACAAAGGTAAAGTAATGTTGTATCTTGGTCTTGTACTAACCTAGTCATGTCATGGTGAGAGAAAAGGTTGGTAAAATGTTATAATAGTTTATTAGGGCCCCATAAAAGTCATATTTTTTTAATTCATCACCTTTTATAAACATTTCACATGTGTTTAGAAAGTTTAATTTTATTTTGTGAACTTTAAGGTAAGTTTTATGAAGGAAAAAGGTGATTTTGACTAACTCTAATGTATGCCAAAGCTGACCAAGTGAATTATCCATAAAAAATATATTTATACATTATTATTGGGGAGTTTTATAACTACCATGTATGTTAGATATGTTAGAAAATTTTAGTTTTGCATGAATTCACTCCAAATAGGTGGTTTTGAGTCACTTTTATGGACATGAGAGCTCCACATCCAGGTGAAAACATTAAATAAGTTTCCTTTTAGAATATAAAGGAAAAATTAAATTTTTTATTTTATGAAAATGTCTCAATATTTCAAAGATTTCTTCCTTTCCTTTATTACTCTCTTCATAATGTAGAAAAGGCAGTTTTCAAGAGGATGGTATAGCTAGGAGAGAGAGAGAGAGAGAGAGAGAGAGAGAGAGAGAGAGAGAGAGAGAGAGAGAGAGAGAGAGAGAGAGAGAGAGAGAGAGAGAGAGAGAGAGAGAGAGAGAGTATGATAATTTTTTCCATGTGAGTGGGTCTTATTAAGCTTAATATTTTTATAATTGGTTTTTATATCCATTTCCCCTACTTTATGAATAATCATTAAGAAGTATGGCAGTTTGAAAAAGCTAGTCAACACCACATGATCATTTTTATTCTTTAAAATGGGAATTGAAGGAAACATGAATTAGTGAGATAAATTAAAGAGGATATATGGGATATATGAACATATATTAAATGATCTTAAAATCCCTAATTGTCATGTGTGGGCTCAATTTGACAAGAAATATCTTCTTTTGCATAGTTTTCAATGGTGAGTGCCATGTTTTCTTGATGTTTTAGGGTTTTTAATAGTCAAAGAATGTGAATTGAATTATATAATCATGTATCAATATCCTAAATTAAATTATAAGCCTATAAATAACTTTATATACTCATTAAAATTCCACCTTTTTCAATCAACATGCAATAGTCTAGTTTATTTTGGACTGTATATAACTCCAAGCATAAAAGTAGATCAAAGGATGTGAATATTGAATTTTTAATGAACTATATGAGTCTTGAAATCATAAATAAGGTTATTAAACATTTAATAATTGATATCAAGCTCAAAATTACCAACTTACACCTTTTTAAATTTTAAAGCATAAGGAATGTAGACAACCAATGATCACCTAAAGACCTATGTTTTAAGAAAGCTTGTTGGTTGAAGACAATGAAAGATAAAATATATTTGATGAGAAATTTTATAAGTAATATAAAATGATAATATTAAACATTATTTTAACTCTCTATTTTTTCTCATCTTCAGTTGAGGTAACTTTGAAATGGCCCTTTCTAAATATCCTCTTATAGTCACATAGTCTTAGTCACCTATACGATTGTTTGAGTGACTTAAGTGGGTCTTCAAATTTGAGAAGAGGGTTAAATATGAATAATAATGGAGAATGTGATTAATTTTAATTTAAATAAAAAAGTGATTTGAATACTCAAATTTGAGATCCAACCATCATACTTGATGCCTACAACCAGACACATTCACAAGCTTGTATAAGTGTTAAGAATAAAGATATATTGATATATTAGAGTTGGAGTTGGGGTGGGGAGGAAAGATTAAAAAAATCACTATAGATAAATAATACATGAAATACAAACCGATAATATTTATCAAATAATATTATCAAACAAGACTCACTTATACCCTACATACACAGTCAAATTGGCATCTATAAGCCTACCTACCTACATAAGAGATGTTTTATTGATTTGAGAAATCTAAGGGTCTATGCGAGGAAGTAGGTCTAATGGGAGATAAATTACATGAATATTAATATCTTTTGGTAACATTAACTTCATATAAATTTAGGTAAATGGAAATAGTGAGAAGTTTTGAGAGGCATGTTTAGGCTTGTTAAACCAAAGATCAAACACATAGTCCCTTCTGTGTATAGTTTGTGATGAAGGTTGGTATGTATGTATGATATGAGAGCATGAATACTTAATGGAGGTTATAGATACTTAATTTTTACATTTTATGAGGTTTGGAATCCCTTTAATAGAGAAGACTAGGAGGAAATATAGTCTTAGGGTCAATTACACTAGCATAATTATAAACCCTAGGCATGATATAAGATAAGATTCAGATGATTTGATAAATAAAATTATGAATATGAATATTGATATTGGTCATAATATATTATAAAAACCTAAAAAATTCATTAGCAGTTAAACCAAGGTTGAAAATAAATAATCAAAATTAAACCCTTTCTCTATCTCACTAAACTCAACTTGCCTAGCCCGAGATGATCCTTCTTATACTTTTTTGCATAGTGATATTTTACATGGGACATAATGGTGTTTTTATATGGTGGAGGGATATACATGTGTCCTTCTTGTGCCATTAGGAGAGAAACAATGGCTCTATTTTTTATGAACCATTGATAAGATTGTAAACTAGTTTTAGGTTACCAAGAAGCTCTCCAAGGACCTGATGAGAGACAAGACCTCTAAAATGCCTTATAATGGATTTAAATTTAACTTAAAATGATCATGTATTATATTCATAACTTCCATGGACACCTGAATGACACTCTTGATAGTACATTTGAAGGTACAAGTGTACAAAATTCGTATAAAAGATTAAATGTAGGTGGGTTTGTGAAGAAACAAGGTATGAATTAGAACCTAAATAAATATAATAGGTATATTTATAATTTATATAGGTTATAAAATAATTCAAAAACCTTTTTAAGTCTCTAAAAATGATACATAAGCTCAAAAATCCATTAAGTTGGCTAAGAAGATGAGAAATGCATCATTTTCTAGTCAAATGGCCTACCTAAAGACCTATTAAACACTTCACAGAGATCTCACTATCAAAGTGTTGATTTATTTTATCATTTTATAGGCCTAAACAACCAATTCCAAGATTTATATCGTACAAATTTATTTCAAAACAATCTAACTATCCTTCAAGCATGCACAAGTGCCTAGGCTAGGGTTTTTAACCATTTCATGGTTTACCCATCTGTACAAGGTATCGAAACTTGAAATTTGGCATGGAGTATTACCATGGAATTCATAAATTTAATCAAAACCTTAATGTATGTTTCACATATGTGATAATGATTTTGGGCCAAAACTTTGTTTCTAAGCGTGGAGGCCTAATTGAGGAGAGATAATAGAAAAAATGTACTTCCACTTGGTTTTAGCTCCTAAAAATTGTCATGGAGTTATAAGGGGATACAGGGTCCTCAAAAATATCTTTCATTATCTAATATCCTCCATAAATTATTATACACAAATAGGTTTGCATGATTTTAGGATTGCAAGGAATTGGGTGCTAGTGAGAGATTTTGGTACAAAATGAAGTCTTGGAAAGAGTTTGATGACTCCAAATTAGTTATTATAGGTATGATATTATATCAATATGCCATCCATGGAGAGACACTTAATTGATGAGTAAAAAATCAATATTTGACATGGGTAACCAAGATTGGCATAATAGGACAAATTGGCTTGAAGACACCTAAGAGGTGTGATTATCATTAAGATGTTAGTTTATAAGACTCTTCAAAAAGTTTAAGGTTATAAGGAATAGGTAAAAATGTGACTCAACATAACTTGATGTTGAAGAGTGCCACTTTCCCATTCAAAAGCCAATGGAAAGGGTAATTTTCAAGAGGATGATTAAGGTGTTAAGATAAAAGATTGAACTCCATGCCATTTGTAAGGTGAGGCATCATAAAGAGAATAACACTTGTCTTTAGAGATAGTCTAAATATATTATATAACTCCTCTTTATTTATTGTAAGTTACTCCATCACGAGTGACACTTTTCAATGGGTTCTTTTACACCCCTTCTCTCTTTTTTCTCACTTTTTCTATATATTCAACCTTGATAGGCTATGTTTTTATCCTCCACTTGGGTATGGTTAATCCTTGCCAATTTTAAGAATTTTATCAATATGAAAATTTTGTTTTACCTCATCCTTTTACTATTTTTAATGTGTGTGAATTACTCTTTGATCTTATCAAGTGATTATCTTTGCTTCTTTGATATTTTATCTTTTTCTAGAAATCATGTTCAGTTTGAAAGCCTTTTTATAGGTCTTATGAAGTGTGATAGGTTGAGTGAGTTATCTATTCACTAATGTCATTCTATGACCTCTTGAACAGTCACCCTAGCCCAAACATCTTTCACTACCTCCATAATGAAGTGCTAATGTAGAGAGGTAGATTAGGAGTTATGTTTGTTTTAGGTTAGTCTCATGGTTAAAGTGCATATGTAGTTGGTTGGTTTTGGTCAAACTTATTTGGTGCATCACCCCCATTCTATTAGGTTTCTCTCTCTTTTCCTAGTAGGTTGGTAGATTATTTTATTAGCCTATGTGATACATCAATGGGAGATAACTATTTAACCTAAAGATTCAATCCAATATTAGGCCACCCATAGCCTTGGATTGTATCCTTGTTATTAAAAATTTATAAGTCTTAAACTACATTTCAAGGGTGAAATTTTGGTTGAGAACATTTATGATTTATCCCACATGATAGTTATATATCAATTTTTTCAATGGACATGTGTTTCATGATATCTTTGAGTGATATGTAAGACATACATGTTTTATATGAGGACATTTATATGTAGGATATTATTACACATAGAGGATACCTTTCCTACATTAGGGGCATGCTTACAATGACGGCATATTCATACACTTTACATAGGCTACATATTTTTATGACCATTTCCATTAATCATATTGATATATTTTACACTGATTACACTTAGATTGCTCTTACTAATACTACCTAGATTTTTATTTCTATGTATATTAAATTCTACTATATGTGATGATGATATGCATTGATTATGTAGATTTGAATTTTTACTCTATAAATGATTACTTCAATTGCATGTTACTTTGTGTGATCATTGAGTGTGTATTAATTTTAACTCTATATCTATTTTATTCTTTCTCTATCTGACATTAGGTGTTCATTATGTATAAATCCATTTGTGTTTTAATCTAACTATACATGACTCTATGTGTTCATTGCATGATTTTTAATTTACATGGCATTGAGTGTTGTTTGTGTGACTCTTTACTATGTGTTATCATTTGTGTTTCTTTTATTTTTGTGTAATTGCTATGATATTTCATGTGACTCTATGAATATATGTTCTTTGTGCATCTAAGACTATCTATTGACCTTATGATGTCATCATCCATATCGCACATTATTATTCTTAAGTGTGGTGCTATAATATATATCATGCATTTTCTATGTAGTTATCACTTAGTTTTACTACACTCATTATTTTGATGAATCTTAATTATGTTTCTCACTATTATATCTACCTAAACATGACACATCTATGCAATAGGCTACATGTATCATATATATTCAAATTATATAATCTTACTATAATGACATAATCTAATCATGTTATCAAATGATTTACATGTTTATATATATATATATATATATTTATATATATATATATATATATATATATATATATATATATATATATATATTTATATAACATGACATGTATACCTCTTTTATTTTTAGATGATTAATTTGGAGGATACATTCCTCACCTCCAAATGGGGGAATTCACAATGGGATTTTATTATAGACTAAATCCTTCACATAGATATATTTTAGAGTTTAATACAAAATTTATATTTTAGGCACATATTAATTCAGATTGGAACAAGTTTACATAGAATAGTCTAGATTATAATAGTTTTGGCATAGAATTAGGGAATATTCAGGGCATATGACATGTATTTTATATGAATATGACTGACATTTCACAAATTATATGAGATTATTAAAAAATTACAAATATTAGTTTACACAAGTTATCGGATTGGGGGATTATGTGTGGCATATGCAAACCTAGTTTTAGATATTATGACATTTTGGAAGATTTTATGTGACTCATATTACATATATTATTAGATTGGAGGCACAGATATGATATATCTGAGACATTTTAAAAAGTTATTTACTTAGGTTATACTCAGTTGTATTCAAACACTCATATTAAATAATAAAATTCATTTATAGTGGATGATTTAGAAAACATACCCAAATTCAAAAATTATTTGATTTGTCAGAACCCATAGTTGGTCCCATTATTTGGGATAAAATATAATGATTAGTGTGCTTGAATTTATATGTGACTTAATATAAACACTATTTATGAATTATATAACATCTCAGTCTTGTGCATTTGGTAAATACAAAACATGGCTATTCTTCTTAGTTCTAGACATTTCTCGCTACTAAAAGACTCACATATTCTATCTCTTTATGCTCATTGCTTATCTCTAAGTTTGACCAACATCATTAAGATAAACCAAGCCTTATATATTTCTTAGAATGTTGTAAACCTATTTATCTTCCATATCTACAAGTTCTAAACATATACTTCTTTTTTAATTCCCAAACATTTGTGTCCCAGTGAAACACCTATGTTGAAATAAGTGCCCTGATCCAACACAAGTGTCTATTACCCTAAATTCATTAAATTTTCAAATGAAACATATTAATATTGTCATATTAATTTATTTTATGTGAGATATTATACAAATGGATTGGTATAAATACATGATCTATCCTCATTCATTCCTCACCTAGCACAAACCTAACATAGACCAAAGAACTCATAAGGAAACTTATGAAAGGTATTTAATAAAACACTCAAGTGAGAAAAACTTCCCTATTTTCTCTTATTTACATATTAATCATATGTAAAACACATCTACAGGTCTAAATTACTAAAATAGTAGTATAAGAGCCATATTTTCTAGTTTACAAGCTAGGTCATTATTTGACTTGATTATCACACATTGCATGATTCACACACAAGCCAACATCTAGGGGAGAGATACATAAGTTTGAGGCCCTCTTCAGATTATTGTATAAATAATAAACCCTCATTAAGAGAGGTTCTTTTGGGTTTGCTCGGCATTGTGTGACCATTAGTCAATTTTTTCCATAGCCACTATGAAGATGAAGAACTAGGGTTTTATAATTTGACAAGAAGTGACAATATAAGACCTAGATATAAATACACTAGATCAAAGGTGACATATAACCCATAATAATTCAAGTGGTCACATCCAATTTCATTAGATATTCTATATTGGACACCTATGTTTGTGTTGGATGGTAGTGTTAATGTAACTATCATGGATTGATGCAATTATCCTCCACTATAGAGGTACAATTTCAAAAATAAGGTGACTGATATAGAATCAAGATCTAGTCTAATTTATTCTTTTTCTAGATCCATATCTATATTAACATCAAAACCAACTATCTTTTTTTCATTATCATTAAAAAATTTAGCATAGTTTTACTTCTATTTTTAGCATATCTTAGCATAATAAATTTAGTATAGGTTAATCTGAGATTTAAAAATTAATTGGCACACTATAGATATAGTTTATCATCCTTGTTCCCTAAGATAAATATATTTGATTTAACCTAGATTATCTAATCTATATTTTAGGGTTAAACATTTGATGAACCTAAATTTTTGAATGTAATTGTTTTCCAATTCCTGGGGTTTTAATTTGTTTAAATTCTAATATTTGTAATTTGTATGTAATGGAAAATAGTAATAAAAAACTAATTTCAAATAGAAGATAAATAAGCATTAATCACTCATCTCAATAATAGCAAGGGCTTACTAAATGCATTGTTATATGTTACAAGAGATGAAATCAGTAAGCATGCTAAGGCTAAGGATTCCTAACCTAGTTATGGTGAGTCCATAGAGGCTAATACAACTGATTTTATACTAATCAACCTCTTTATATCTAGTAGAGGCATGGATTATGTATTATAAGATTTATTTCTTTAATTTACTATTTTTACATCTAACATGAGGTTACCAAATGCTTTAACTCAAATACCAATTTCATTACCTACTACTACTCAAATCATGTTTACTTCCCCTTTGGTGACTATTCATCTTGTTATTCTAAATCCAAATGGGTATATAGTGAAATATATTCTTCCATTTATAAATACCTTGGAGGATAAGGTCACAAATATTGAATAAAAGGCTTTAAAGTCTCCTTATGCTATTGAGTAACAAGATGTTTTGCATAATCCTCTTGCATACAAGATATATTTTCACCTTGTACTAACTATTTTATTTAATCTAAGTTAAAATTTTATGATGGCAAGGGTGATCCTAAACATCATCTTTAATATTTTTATGTGGCATTCATTGATTATACCTCTAATGATAAATTTTTCACCAAATTATTTCCAAGGAGTTTAAAATACTATGGTTTAAGGTGTTTCTATGATTTACCAATTGAATTAGTAAATGCATTCAAAACCCTTATCGATCAATTTTTGGCACACTTATCTATTAAAATTACCTAAAAGGTTTCTTATGCCCAAATTATAAGGATAAAATAAGGAACCAATGAACATATTAATGAGCATGTCTTGAGGTAATAGACAATGTTAGCTAAAATGACCAATCCTATGAAAGATAAATAACTTGAAGATATTTTCAAGAAAAGATTTTGTTCTCCTTTACATGATTCCATTATATTAAAAAAGTTTAAATCTTTTTATGAATTATGCCATGTTGTTTGGGACCATGAAATGAATCTCATTTCATTGAATAAGCTTATGTAGAAAACACATTGACTACATCTATATCTAATACAAAATTTACTATCAAATAATGTTACAAGGTGAAAAATCATGAGCCTAAAAAGGAAACAACTACCACAATTAATGTAGTGTGACAACAACCTAATCAACTTGTGTTATCTAATGCAACACAAAGATAGTTTTCATGTTTACATGTGTCTCTCACTTCATTACTCCCATGACTTATAGAGTGTCATATTATATGTCACGTTTATCCTATATAGGTTGATATGAGTATACCTCTACCCAAATATATGATAAAAATACTTATTGTGATAATCATCAAGGCACTACATGTTAGGAATTAAAAAAATTTAAACTACATTTAATATGACCATAAATCATATATAAATTATGCACTAGCATGCATCACAAAATTAATTCCCAAAATCATACATAATAAGAAAGCATAAATGGAGAGAACAAGATAACAATTACTTAAAACACATAACTACCATAGTTCACCCAATGTGGGATACATCCACCAAGAAATTCCTCAAATAAAAAGGTAATAAAAAACAAGATGATAATGAACTCTCATAGAGATATAATATCTCCTATATAAAATGTTGCACAAATAAAATGTTTCAATTTCACCTACACCTTCATAATATTATTTCTCACAAGCTGCTATACCATAATAAACACTTTCACTTTGTAAAAATATATGCACTTTAACTCTAATCCTCAAAACCACACCTTGAAAATAAACCATCAACCTCTAAAGGCCACGCCACACCTATATATAAAAAAAATGAGGGAAAATCCACAAAATGAGGAGAAAATCACCATGTTTATCCAGATAAACATCATCCACTAAAAGACACCTTAGTTCCTCCTCATTAAACTCATCCAAAATCCCATCCAAAGAGGAACATGCCAAGTTTGTATATCCACCTTTAAAGGCACATTTTCAAATAACATGTGATCACAACCAACTCCTTGAAACATGCCAAGTTTGTATCTCCACCTTTAAAGGCACATTTTATAATAACATGTGATCACAACCAACTCCTTGAAATAAGGAAGGCATACCCTTTTATAATGAGCAACTAAATCCCTTAGATCAAGGAAGTCAACATGGAAAATAGGCATCTAACAACCAACTCCATAAAACATAAAAACATGGAAATTAGATAAAATAAGGAATATTCCACTCACATGTGAAACAAGGTTCCATAAAAGGTGGAGTATGGAAAGCTATTCTCCCCACATTTGTGGAGCTCTCTAGGCCCCAAAAACATACTCCTAAGGTCATATGATATCCCCAAAGGGTTCCACAATCAATAATCTCCCACTTCGAGACCATTTATCCTAAACAAAATCTAACACTATTCCATGACTACTAAAGCTAACCAAATCTAAACATAGTCTTGACTTGTCTAATTTGACCACCTTGGTCATCATATCTATAGGATTTTATCTAGTATGAATCTTATCAAAATTTACCAAGTTGTCCTCCAAAGCTATCATGATGAAATGATAATGTAACTAAATGTGTTTCATCCTTGACTAAAAAGTGGTGTTCTTTGCCTAATGAATATCACTCTAACTATCACTATGTAGTCTCCCAACTTCCTACTCATAACCTAACTCTTGAAATAAATCCTTTAACCAAATCATCTCCTTTCTAGCCTTTGTGGTAGGAATATACTATACCTTTGTGGTTGACAAAGCCACAACCTTCTGTATCCTAAAAATCCAACTAATCGATACATCTCCAATAATAAAGATGTAACCTATCATACTCTTCTTACTATCAATATCCCTACCACATCGAAGTCCCCATAACCACAAAAAGTGGTATCTAATGCACCATAACATAATGCAACATCAATGGGTCCTCTCAAATATCAAATAATAAATTTTAGTTTCTACCAATGCTCATAAGTAGGATCACTCATATACCAACTCACAACTCCCACTACTTGGGCAATATCTGACCTAGTACAAACCATGGCATACATCAAGATGCCAATTGATAATAAGTAAGGTACCTTAGACATATTAATCTTTTCATATTCCATCTTGAGACTCTACTCCTTTGATAATCTAAAGTGGCCTTACAAAGGAGTACCAACATATTTATCATTCAACATACTAAACCTTTCCAAGACTTTCTTCACATACTTTGATTGGGATAAAATCAGCTTCCTCTCCTTCCCATCATGAGTAATACTCATACCAATGATTTTATTTGCAATACCCAAATCCTTCATAAAAAAGGAGTCACTAAGCTTTTTCTTGAGAATATGAGTATGTTGTATGTTTTTTCCTATAGATAACATGTCATCCATATACAAGCATAAAATAATAAAAGAACCATCATCAAAATGTTTGATGTACATGCAATGGTCAAAATTAAACCTTTGATATTCTTATTCCAACATAAAACAATAAAATTTATTATACCATTATTATGGAGCTTATTTCAGGCCATACAAACTCTTCTTTAGTCTACACACATGGTTTTCCTTCCCTCTAACCTCATATCCTTATGGCTACTTCATATGCAATTATTCATCCTAATCACCATGAAAAAATTAGTTTTCACATCTAATTATTCTAAGTACAAATCTTCAACTACAACTAAACCAATAATAGTCCTAATAGAAGTCATTTTTACAATAGGAGAGAAAAATTCATCAAAATTAATACCTAATTTTTGTGCAAATACCATAACCACCATCTTAGCCTTATACCTTTTTCTCCCTTCATCCTCTTATTTTATTATGAATATCCACTTATTTGGAAATTCACTCTTGCCCTTGTGTAACCTTACCAAATCCCATGTTTGGTTTTCCATGAGATATCTATGATTTTCATCCATGGCTTGGTCCCACTTCATCCTAGCATCTACCTGCATTGCTTCCTCATAACACTCTAGTTATCCATTGTCAATGAGTAAAAAATAACTCAAATAAGGAGAAAAACATTTAGGTTCTCTTCTTACCTTAGAAGACCTTCCTACCATAGGAGTTTGGGTTCCTTGTGTAGAAGATTCTTGAATTGAATCATTAGACACTTTTCCATCCTCAATGTCATCCAATACTATGTAATCTTCTTATTCCTATCCCTATTCCTACAACTGATCCTTATACATGACTTTTTCATTAAAGACTACATCTCTAGACTAAAATATTTTATTATCTTTAATTCTCCATAAATAGAAACCAAATTCATCCTCACCATAACCAACAAATGTGAATTTCTCTAATTTTTCATTTAAGTTAGTCCTATCCTCTTTATTAATGAGAGAAAAATCCTCACATCTAAATACTCTAAAAAAATAATAATCAACATTTTTACTATACCAAGCTTGTTTAGGAATACCTCCATACAAATTCATAGAAGGTCCTTTATTAATCAAATATATTATGTGCTAAGTTCTTCTACCCAAATATGTAAAGTCAACCCTGCAAGTAAACTCATGCTCCTATCATATTACATTATTATTGTATTTATCCTTGTAGATACCCCATTTTTCTGTGGAGTTCTTGGAACCATCCTTTTCCCATGGATTTCATTTTTAGAACAATAATAAAAGAAAGCATTACTATAATACTCACCTCCAATATCTGATCTAAGACATTTCAATTTAAGACCTATTTCATTCTCAAACAAGGATTTCCACTTCTTAAAAGTGTCAAATACATCAAATTTATTTTTAATGCAGTAAACCCATACTTTCCTAGTTACATCATCAATAAAAGTAACATAATAATTAGATTGACCAATAGATATACCTGAGTTGGTCTCGATACATCTAAGTGTACAAACTCTAACTTGTGCTCTTTTTTTATGGGTCCAACTTTCAGGAAATTAACTCACTTCTATTTTCCATACAAATAATTCTCATGGAAGTCTAGATATATTTCTTTTAATCTATGAAATTTGTCTTTTAAGATAATCTTTCCCTTATGCCTCATATGACCAAGCCTGTAGTGTGACATAGTTTCATCTTCATCTGTAACAACTAAATAAAAAGAATCAACACTACTAGTCCAATATAACCAACTTTCTTACCTCTTGAAATCACAAGATCACCTTTGGTAACTATCAAATAATCTATACCAAACATTACTCAACAACCCTCATTGTCTAATTGTCCCACTGAAACTAAATTCCATCTCAACATAGGCACATGTCTAACATCCTTAAGTAGCCATGTATTCCCATTCTATATTTTAACCTAAACATAGAATTTCCCTACTATCTCATATGGTTCATCATCACCATGATATGCATGTCCTAAGTTCTCTTGAACATAATCAGTAGACTAATGCCTATGTAGGGTGGCATAAAAAGAAACCCCTGAATCTAATACCCAAGACTCAAAAAAACTATTAATAGAAAAAATTCATACATCTTGACATGATTTACCTAATGTCACATTTACCTCATTCATTTCCTCCTTGTTGTCATTATTATTTTAAAGTGACCAACAATCCTTTTTTGAGTTTCCACTCTTCCCATAATGCCAACATATCATCTTAGATCTAGATCTGGACTTAGATCTACCCTTTGAATTTTCATGGTTATATTTTATCTTATCCTTTTGACTGCCTCTAATATCAATAGAAAAATAAATACCTGAAGATGATTCACTAGTGATTTTCCTTCACATTTTCTCTCTTAGAATCACACCTAAAACATCCTCAAAATTTAAGCTTCCCTTGGCAGTGACTACATTACTCACAGCCATAAACAAGCTATCCCAACTATCAAGCAAAGAACATAAAATAAACAAATCTCTAACTTCATCATCAAAATTAATTCCAATATAAGTGGGTATACTTAAAACCATATTAAAATCATTTAGATGACTATAAATTGAACCATTCTCAATCATTTTCATGTTAAACAATCTTTTCATAAGAAATTTTTTATTAAAAGTAGAGGGTTTATCATATAACTTCCCAAGTTAATCCATGAGATCTTTTGTAATTTTCTCTTTAGAAATGTTGAAATCAATAGAAGAATTAAGGCATAATTGTATGGATCCAAATTATTTCATGTCAAGAAATGACCAATTCGCATCACTCATACTTATAGGTTGTTTTGCTTTCCCCTTTAAGGGGAGATGAAGTTCCTTTTGATACAGGTAATCTTCCATTTGATTTTTTCACAAACCAAAATTCTTACCATCAAAATTCTCAACCCTAAATTTGATCTATTCTCCTATAGCTCCCAATCAAGCTAATATCCTTCCTATGATTTACCACTTTAGCAAAACTATCTTTAATACTAGTTGTTAGGAATTAAAAAAAATTAAACCATATTTAATATGACCATAAATTAGATCTAAATTATGCAATAGCATGCATCACAAAAATAATTCCTCAAATCATAGATAATAAAAAAACCTAAATGGAGAGAATAAGGTAATAATTACACATAACATAGATCTATTGTGGTTCACCCAATGTGGGCTACATCTACCAAGAAAGTCAAATAAAACTATAGTCAAAAAATAGGATTACAATGAACTCTCATAGAGATAAAATATCTCTTGTAGAAAATGCTAAACAAATAAAATTTTGTACTTTCACTTGCATCTACACAATAATATATCTCACAAGTTGTTATACCATAATAAACACCTATGTTTTATAAAAACATCTACATTTGACTCTGATCCTCAAAGCCATACCCTATAAATAAACCATTAACCTTTAAAGGCCACACCATACCTATATATATCAAATGAGGGAAAATCTAGAAAAGGAGGAGAAACTCACCATGTTTATCCAATATAAGCATCATCCACTAAAATACACCTCAATTTTACCTCATTAAGCTCATCAAAAGTCCCATCCAAAGAGGAACATGCCAAGTTTGTCTCTCCACCTTTAAAGGCACATTTTATAATGACATGTGATCACAAGCAACTCCTTAAAATAAGGAAAGCATCCCATTTTCTAATGACTAATGAACTCCCTTAGATCAAGGAATTCAACATGAATATAGGCATCTAATAACCAACTCCATAAAACATGAAAACATACAAATTAAATAAAACAAGAAATATTCAACTCACATGTGGAGCAAGGTTCCACAAAAGGTGGAGCAGGGAAAAGTGTGCTCCCCATATTTGTGGAGCTCTCTAGGTCCTAAAAATATACTCCTAAAGTCATGTGATAGCCCCAAAGGGATCCACACTTAACACTACATAGTCTATGGACAAATTTAACACCCTAAAACATTAAGATCCAAGACCTCATTGATGACCAACATATTATATTTGATGATCCCCAAAAGGAATTAGGTTCACAACATAGTGATCACTAGTAATAAAAATGTTTAACAATCATTTTTAAGATCATTCAAAGGAGGATCCATAAATGAAAATGTTATATAATGTGAAACCTACTCCATCTCATTATGAGAACCCATTGGGATTATTGGTACCTATATGTGGCATATACCTCCTATGGTTTAGAGACATTATATTACTCTTAATGATAGTTAGATTAGGGATGATGACTTGGAACTTCATTCCTTATTCATTTGAACACATCTTGATCACCAACCTATACAAAATGTTATGATTTACAATGATGCAAGTGAGAAAATTTATACTATGACATTACTTATGCATTTGGGTTATACAAATAATGATTTACATCTTTAGATTAGATCAATTAAATCATTTGATGAGACCTCTCAAAATGTTCTTGATGAGATTAAATTACATTTATAGTTGGGTCATGTACAAATGATTACTACCTTCTCATTTATACCTTCCATAGGTGTCTTTGATATGTTATTGGGGTGAAATTAGATACATACACTTCAAGTAGAGCCTTCTACAGTGCATGGGTGATCTAAATACGTTCATCCAAATTAAGTAATTAAAATTTTTGGAGTTCCATATGAGCATCCATTTGAGCAAGATAAATTTATACCCAAGAGATTAATTACCAAACCTCATAAGGTTAATATTCAAAAAATGGGTAAGAAACAAACAATCCCCTTTGCTAGGTGGTCAATAGTTGAGAGACCATTGCATCAAAGATCCATTCCTCATCCACTATACACTATACTCAGATATCCATAACTCCTACACATTTTCATATTACTATTATTTCAAAAAAATCATATACCTTTCATCAATGGGTTCCATGAACCCCTTCACAACCAAAAATTCCTATTATATATACACAAAGCATGACATATACTAAAATGACATATATTACACCTATACATGTTCATTAGAAGTACCACTAGTTTATTACACTAGGTTCATGATGGGGAGATATATATGAACATCCATTATAAGAGATAATAGGGTAGATTATTTGGTTTTAAATATTTAAAAAGAAAAACAATTAAAAAAATTAAAAAATCTAAAAATATTGTATACATTGACATGTTCTATTGGCTCCTTAGCATATGTGTTGTTAGTTATATGTTAGTGGATAACATATCATATATTTTTGTATACACATGCATTTCATGAATATTTTGAGTGTGACATAGGCATATATAGATACATGATCTATGACTTTTTAGATGTTGGGCCTTCCCTCTACTCATGTCATGTAGACATTGGGTGTATCTATTTATTTGATCATAATACATCCATGTTATATTATTGTATGGTCATTTTACATTATCATGTTTTATATTATTTAATTACACATGCATTCATATATTCTTATATATTTATTAATGTACTTGATATGCTATGTACTTAATGTTTTTTGCTAACACATGATCTATGGACCAGTATGTTATGTTTATGTCGGTTGTTTATGATTTCATTCATGCACTTCACTGAGTATCTTACCTTGATATTATATTGATTTTTTATCATTTTAATATTCTCCATTTTTTATTTCCCCCATTCCTTTTTTTTCCTCTTTGACATTTGAATATGTCATTCTTTAGTTTTTGGTCATTTGACTAAGTCATGTCCCTTTGATTGTGAGGCATTTGATATCTTTTTGGACTATTATATTTTGAATTGATTTTTAGTGATCTTATGCATGTGTTAGGTTTATTTTTAAACTTCTATTATTACTCTCTAGATGTTTCCATGATATATATCATGCATATTAGGCCTTGATGTGATCACATTTTGTGTGCTTCCATGATATATCTATCTAGACATGTTCCCTCTATATGCTACATGGTAAATTCATAAGTTACATGGTTATGTTATCATTTTAAGGTAAGGTATATACCAATTTATACTTTCCATCACCTTAAATAATGGGAATATTACTAGGGGCTTGCCATAAAGGCATGGCTTACACATAGCTTCATAGATTTAGATTGCAGTGGGATCATGTTTTTAAAACATTTTTCCACATTTATCACATTTTTATATTTAGTGGGGGCATGTTTTTGAAACATGTTATCCACACTTATTCAATATTCAACGTACCTAGATTATAGTGATGGATTTTTTTAGAAACATGTCCTCCACATTGGAACATATATCATTTTTCATATATTTCCATATATAGTGGGAACATGATATCATAAGCATGTCTTCCACACTTGTTTAAATTCCAAATTGGCCAAATTCATAATTATATGATTTAGATGAACTTTTTTGGTAGAATTATATACATTGATACTATATGCAATCAGAAATGCATCATGTCTATAAATCAATCCTAGATCAGAGAAGATAGAGCATACCTACACTTTTGATTGGGAATACATTTATTAAGCAGGATCATGACCAATATAGGGATCATTTAGACCTGATTAGGGGATCATTTATCATAATACACCATGGTAGGAAGGTTTCCAAAGTCTAAGGTCTAACACAATAATGTAACAACCCTAAAAGAGTCCTAGGTTTAATGTTCACTCTATATCTAATAAAAAAACAAGTAAATTTAATCTAGTGCACACAAAATATTGTGGCTCAAAGTGGGGGTTAAAAATAAAATAAAATAAACTAAACATGAATAGAAGAAATATACTAATTTCAATGTATATATAATCATAATACATGAGAGAGAAGCATAACTACATTATCTATCTACTCTTACAAAGGAGAAACAAAGTTAAGAATACTTCCCTTGAAGAGGTACCCATTGAGCCTCAATATCTCTTTTGGACAAGGTTATTTACAAGATATTGTTGTGGTATGTAAGGATAAAAATGACAAATTATCTCTATGATACATGACATATCTATGCATCAAAAATACTTCTCCATAAGACAAAATCCATATCTCCAAAGAAAATATGGAACCCTAAGATTTACTTCTCAAGTAGAATGATAAATAAGTAGATGTTTTTTCACACTTATTATTCTTCACTTATATATTCTCAAATGGTTAGAAATTAACTTGTATATATAGGTATATCTTGCCCTAAATCCTTTAGAATATGTTAGCTATAAGGGGTCAACCCATTTGACCCTATATGTTTTTAGGAGATAATTCACTAGGTCCCAAGCTAGGTCGGCTGAAAGGATAGAACAATTCTTAAGTGAAAATAAATAAAAATAGTATAGGGTCAACCTAGGTGACCTTGTATAGTAATCAAAGTATAAAAATTATATAGGGTTGACCCAGTCCACCTAGTATACTCAACTAGTAAAAGGGGGTCAAGGAAAGAAAAATGAGTATAATGATATGATAAATGTTTGGAATGGGTAAGACTAAAAAGAATAAGCTTAGGGTAAATGGTTTTAGGATTAAAGTTCATAGACGATAAGTGGCAAAAGGGACAATAATACTATGAAGCACCAATGGTCTACTCATCCCTTTCCTAGTGCACCCCTTAAGGCATGCACTTAGAGAGATTGAGATTCAATTGGTTCTTACAAGATACAAAGTGTCAATAACTAATAAAAGTTTGAAAATATCATGTGTATACATATTTCCCACTCAAAGCTCATCACGTGTCATGTCAACATGAGATGGTGCTTTAAGATAGAACATGATAACACACAACATTGATTCTAAGTAAAGTGTAGTAAGAAAAAAATAAAAAATAAAAATAAAAGGATATAATTTAAATACACATACTTTTACTTACCTTAATTATGTAGATAAATAAGTAAACTGTAAGAGATGTGAAGGTGTCAAATGTGAAGAACACTAGGTGAACCTATAGAAGTTAATGCAAAAAATAGATAAAAATTAAAAAATGGAAGATAGGCATATAAAGGTTAGTAGAGTTAAGGCAAAGATATGAGAACATTAGGAAAAATTGTAAAATCAAAGTTTTTAAGGTAAGTCTAGAATATTGAAGGCAAATGAATGACAAAATTATGGAAAATTAATGATAAATGATTGGAAAATGAATGGCAAATGATTGGAAAATAAATGACAAATGATTTTAAAATACAATAAATCATAATGGAAAGTATGTAAAACATAAATGATAAAAAGGAATGTAGAACATACTAAATCATGTTGGGAAGCATGTAAAAAATAAATGACAAATGAAATATCAATGCAAGAAAACTTGAACAAAGATATGTAAGAAAAGGAATAGTAAGCTCATGTAAGATAGGAAAAAATTTAAAAAAACATGAAAGACTAAAAAATGAAATGTAATTAAATATTTGAGACAAATAGGAAGATTGCATACATAAATAGAAACATTTAATAATGGAAAATTCCATATGTAAGATAATTTAAGTCCACAAAAACCAAACAAAAATATGAGAGATAAATAAAAATTATAAAGTTGTAAAAGATGAAAAACTCATACTTGGTGCTTGTTTGAAGATATAATGTAAGAAAACACAACCACCTAATGACATGACTAGTATTACAATGATGTGGTGTGGTAAATAAATGGTGTAAGAGTGTAATCCATAGTTGATTAAACATGTTGTTTTTCTCTAAGGATAGATAAAACTGATATAAAGTAATGATAGAATGTTTTTAGAAGGTGAAGAATAAGGAATAATAGAAGAGGGAAATAGATTTGGAATCAAAATTTGTCTATCAAGGGGGGAAATGAAATGGGTGGAGGGGAGAATGAATGAAAAACCAAGGTATATGAACTCTTTATCTAAGTCAAGACATTCAAATTAAGTTTGTCAAAACAAGAGGACTTTCAACCTTAAGGACTCTGAAGAACTTCTCTTATCCACACAAGTCTTAGGTCATCAAATGTAGTATACAAATCATCTCATGAAGGTTATATGCATGAAAATTAAAATGGATGTATCTCTCTACAATGTGTTCCCCATTCCTTAAGACCCCTTATAGATCCATTGATATATTACAAAGATTGGGTACTTGCATGAGAAAATAGGTAGCACCATAGAGTTTGTTGAATTCCCCCATTCCAATCTACTAGTCTCTCACCCAAAAGGACCTTGGATCTTGTGAGGCCAACTATGGATTTTAAGCTTCAATTAGAGATAAGAGATGTGATTTTAATCATTTATTTTGGTGTCATGTTGATTTTTGAGATTTGTATGTTGCCTTTTATATATCATTACCTTTTTATTTAAATGATTTAGCTTTTAACTTTCTTGATGGTTTTTTATATTCCCCCTCCATATGGATTTGGAAAACCAAATATGGGTGATAAGGATGAGTTTCATTTGAATACTTGGGATAAGGTTGCTAAAAGGGATAACTTCAAAAGAACATGGGGTATAAGAGTCTCATAAATCTATGTTAGCATACTTTTCTCCATTTCACAAACATTTTATAAAATAAAAGAATGACAAGATGGTAATTTTATGAGCAGATCCATGCTCTATCCATAGTCTTACACTATAGCTTCATAAAATAAAATCCCATAAGGGCGACAAAAAGAAACATGTGAAACAATAAAATGAGATAATAAAAAAGATTGTATTTTGTGAGGAGGGATAGGTCCTATCCATGGTCTTATACTACAAACTCAAAAAAGAGAAACCCATGAGGGTGAAGGCTAAATAAGGGGGAAAATAATAATAAAGCTACTAAGGAAAAGAATAACACAAAAAGACAAAATTATAGAGATATATAAGAATAAAAATGAAAATAAATTCCAAATGTAATTTGTAATAAAAACCAAAGAATGAAAAGGAATAAAATGATGATGGTAAAGTGAAACTCAATTAAAGAAAGTTTTAAAAAAAAAGAAACATGAGACAAGAAGAACAAGTAAGATCTATGCTAACATTTTAATAAAATTGAGCATATGAAATACAATTCTATAAGTATTGAAAGGTTTCTTGAAGTTGAATTTGTTTATTATTATGTACTATAGAATAAGAGTGGGAATAATAATATGCTCCAATGGATAAGTGGATGTAGGTATGGGCATCAAAATATGAACTAAAGTCTTAAGGGACATGTGGAAGGGAATTACAAGATGCCCCAACATGTGAGGTGGAGTGAGGTAACACTGAACTATTAAAATGGTTTGCATTGAGTTGTTAGGTTCATTTGGAGATAGGCAAATGTGTTGGTTTGTTAGCTTTAAATGAGGTTTAATGTGACATATGATGTGTAGGAGAGTTATGAAGAGGTAAATGAGGTAAAGGAGGACCATGATTGATATTCATTAGAGTAGGAATTTAAATTAGGTACTCTTTTGGCTCATGTAACCTAAGAGGTTTAAGTTCAATGGATGCAATGATATGTTTAAAATTGTTCATGTTATCTATCATTTCATTATTGGTATATGATTAATGATCAAATATGGTTTGAAAAAATTTATTGGAGAAGGTGTAGGTAAGGCATGATTATTTTTTATCATTAGGTAGTTGATTTTGATGTAATTATGGTTCTTGAGAGTGAATTTGAGAAGCTTGAAGATAATATTGATAGCTTTGTTTTTTGAGAGTATCAATATTGAAATTTGGACCACGAAAGGAAGAAATAATAAAGTTTTGAATGATAAGACTCATGAGAGTGACCTATAGTAACATGCCACCAACAAAATTTATTAGGATGGTACCATTTAGGAGGAGGTTTGGAAGGATCAAAGATCATGGGTTTAGAGGGTGGAAATTTCATCATAAGTTGTTCTAGACTCAAGGGAGGGTGGGTTGGGTTAAAATTGGTTGAATTGGATAATCAATTTTGATGTTGGGGATGCTTTGATGAATCAATGTTATGAGAAAATGATTGGAAATATTCTTTAGTAGTTATTTGAGGTGTTTCAAATTAAGTCATAAGAAGGTTTTGCCTTTTTTCTTAGTCTAAGGCTTTTTCTAAAGTTTTAGGTGAACAAATTTGAAATTTGTATTAAATAGGAGATTTAAGATAAGTTAAATATAGTTTTAAAAGAGTATCATCATTCATTTTATGGTCCACTTTATTAGCAAGATACTTCTATTGTTTGATGAAAGTACGAGTAGATTCATTAGGAAGTTATTTGACATTGATATAATGGCTAATGTAATTTTTAGGAAGGTCATCATTTGGGAATTACTTCACTATAGGATTGACTACAACATATATTTATGAGATGGAATGTCTAGGAATTTGGTTGTACCATTCAATTGCATTACCAAAAAAGGTTTTGGCTAAGATCTTGGTGGTGGAAAAGGTGTTAGTTTAGACCCATTCCTTATAGAGATTACCAAAAGAATTAATAAATATATTAGGGTCCTTAGTCCCATTATATGTGATAATTGGATAAATATTTACAATATCTATGGATGTAATGAATGGGGATAAAGGATCATTTTGAAAATGTTGAAGAATTTTGTTATTCATTAGTGGTTTAGGGATGATATTCCCATTGGAATCTCTAAGATAAGGAGGGATAAAATTTGGATTTGGTTGAGACATGATGACTTGAGTTGATTACTAATTATGTTGCATAAATGTCATTTCATGTTCATCATTTGAGAGGTGTTAGTTATTTACATGATGTTCATTTGATGTATTACTTATGTGAGAAGTTGGGTTATATTAACTGGTGGGCTAGTGTTTGGAGGAGGGGTATTTGTAATGTTAGTGAGAGGAGGATTATTAATGTTGGTGGGAGGAAGATTATTTATAGGTGGATGATTCAAAACATTAGTGTTATTTGTATTAATTGTGGTAAAATAAGAAGGAAACTTGATAAAGCCACGATTATTATGAGAAGTGTATATAGTATTATCATCAAGCCTTTTGAATAATTTGAAATCATCTAGATTATCAATTTGATTGCTTTCAACCATGTTAATTTAGGAAGTGATAATTATAGGTTATCTTATTATGGGTGTAACAAGAGGATTGTGAACATTGGTTGTAGGAGGTAGAATGTAATGTGAGTTTTCAACATTTGATGTAGATGGGTTGACGAGTTTACTAATTATAGGTTTAGAAGGTGCAAAAGTGGTATAAGGTATGTGATTCTCATGGTTTGGGATTTTTATAATAGAATTCTCTAGATCTACTATATGGTATGGGGTAGATTGATATTGAGAAAATTTTAATGAAGAGCTACACCATAAAGAGTTATCTTATATGGTAGGCAGATAGGGTAGGAGAAAATAACCCATGTACATTTATAATGGGTTGAGATTATCAAGAAAGAATTTTATAATAGGATTAATTATTATTGGAAATAAATGAAAAAAAATCTAATAATTAAAAATAGTGAACTATATTGCCAAACAAAGAAGGTAGAAAATAGTATAGGGTTGATTGGGTTGACCTAAGATAGGAAATATGGTCTAAAAATAGTATAGGGTTGACTAGTTCAATCCAGTATAGTAGATAGAGGTTGGAAAGGTTATGAAAATAGTACAAGGTTGACTGGGTTGATATTATACAAAAAATAGATAATAGAAGTTAATGAAATAGGAATACAGGATTGACTAAGTCGACCCAGTTATATATCTGAGATAAGAAAAAGGTAGATAAAGATATAAGGTCAACCCATTACTATAAATATATGGAAAATAAAATGATAAAATAATGAAAAATAAGTGAAAAAATCATACAAGGTTTAGTTCATGTCTGGTTCACCAAAATATATATAATTAGAAATACATCATGTCTATAAATCAATCCTTGTTCAAAGAAGATAAAGCATACCTACACTTTTGATTAGGAATACATTTTTTAAGGGAGAGTATGAATAATTTAGGGATATATTAAACCCAATTAGGATATCACCTGTCATTATAAACTATTCTAGGAAGGTTTCCAAATCCTACAATATAACATAATCATGCAACAACCCTAAAAGAGTAATGTTCATTGTATATCTAATTTAAAAAAGTAAATCTGATCTAGTACACACCAAAGCTTATGGTACAAAAAGGGGGTTAGAAATAAAAAAACTAAATTAAACATGTGTAGAAGACATATAATCATATCAATGTATATGGAATCCTAATGTATGGGAGAGAAGTATAACTACATTATCTATCTACTCTTATAAAGGAGAAATAAAGTTACAAATACTTACCTTGAAGATGAACCCATCAAGCCTCAATATATCCCTTGGATAATATGCTTCACAAGAGACTGTTGTGGTATGTAAGGATAATAAAGACAAATCAGATCTAGGCTACACAACCTATCTATGCATCTAAAGTACTTCTCTACAAGACAAAATTTATATCTCTAAAGAAAGTATGGAACCCTAAACTTTACTTATTAATTAGAATTGTAAATAAGTAGATGTTAATTTTCACTTATTATTATTTAATTATCTATTCTTAAATTTTGGGAAATTAACTTGTATATATAGGTAGATATTGACCTAAATCATTCCAAATATGTCAGCTATATGGGGTTGACCTAGTTAACCCTATATGTTTTTGGGAGATAATGCAATAGGTCTTGAGCTAGTTCGGTTGAAGGGATAACAAAACTCTCAAGTGAAAATACCCAAAAATAGTACAAGGTTAATCTAGTCAACCTTATATAGTAATTAGAGGCTGAGAAATATATAGGGTCAACCCAATCAACCTAATATAGTCAACTAGTGAAATGGGGTCAAGGCAAGAAAAAGGTGGATAATGATATGATAAATGTTTGGAATGAGTAAGACTAAGAATAATAAGCTTAGGGTAAATGGTTTTATGAGATAAGTGTGTATATGTAAAATGGAAAAAGGGAAAATAATATTATGAATCACCAATGGTCTACCCACCCCTTTCTTGATGTAACCCTTAAGGTATGCACTCAGAGAGATTGAGACTTGATAGGTTATTACAAGATATAAAGTGTCAATAATTAGTATAAGTTTGGAAATATTATGTGTATACAAATACTATTTTTATTCACAATTTAAACATGACACATATATAAGGTGCATATGATATGCATTCTACACCTAATATTTCAAAATCAAATTACTTTTAGATTTCAAACATTTATATAGACTGTCATCACCCACCAGGTTGGACTTTTATGGATTATATTGAGACAATATACTATAATAGTTGGTTTTATTTTTTTATGGTTGAGGTGATTAAATCACTCATTATTTACAAGTTTATAGGTTGGACTTGATTACATCATCCAACATCATCATATTTATAGTGTTAGTTGACTTGGTTCACTCATGCCCACTAGGTTATAAGTATCATTTGGTTTCAAAGTTGAGCTAATCACAAATGCCAAGTGGTAACTCACTTTTTATCCAAGGTTGAGTGAATTGTTCCTCCAATATCTCTCTATCTATCTAAATATATGCACTTTTCATATTTTATATCTTCCCTAATCTCAGCTCTATGTTCATAATGCTACATCTTTTCAAATCAAATTTATAAAAGGCAAGGTGGTTGCATACATACATAGGTGTAATCATAAAACTTGCTCTTTCAATTTTAATAATTTAAAAGTCTTTCAATTTTAAATTATATGAATTGATTATATAATATAACATGCTCTTGGTTTCAAATTAGTCACCAAAAAAACACTCAAGTTGGGATCATATAAAGGAAAGGTGTGATATACATACCTAGGTATTCATTTCTTCTCCTTTAAACCAAAAATTCCATTACTAGATTAAATGAGGGGAATGTAGACACAATTTATGAGTTATATAACTCCCATTTATTATACACTTAGAAATTATATACCTTGGATGTTACTCTCCATTCTAGACCTTTCCTTCTACTAAAAGGCTTGCATCTGGTATCTCTTTATGCTCATTACTTATTTATTAGTCCAAATAATGTATTTATGATAACCTAAACCTAATATCTTGCTTAGAATTTTTTAATCCTACTTATCTTCCATTTTTTCAAGTTTTAGATGTATACTTTATTTTATACCTCAAACACTTGCATCCTAGTTAGACACATATGTCGATGCAAGTATCCTGACCCAACACAAGTGTCTAGTGCCCTAAATTCATTCAATTTTAAAATGAAATACATTCCTATGGTTTACCTAAGTTATTTTATGTGATATAATATCTAATGGTATTGGTATAAATACAAGATCAATCCTCATTCATTCTTCACTTAGCACAAACCTAATAGAAACTAAATAACTCACAAGGATACTTACCAAAATCATACAATCAATCACTCAAGTGAGAAAATATTCCCTATCTCTTATTTCTATATTATTCATAGCGATAGAACATATATAGTTTTAAGTACTAAATGATCATCAAATATCCATATTTTCAAAGTTACAAGGCAGGTCACTATTGTACTTACCTATCACACATTATATGATTCACACATAAGACAAAAGATAGTGGATAACTACATAAGTCTAAAGACCTCTTCAAAGTATTGGATATGTAGATAATTCTCATTAATATAGGGTTATTTTGGTTATCTAGACACCATGTGCCCACTAACACATTTTTACCACATCCAATATAAATATGAAGAACTAGGTTTTTCTCATTTGACAAGGAGTGATAGACTATGACCTAGATCTGAATACACTAGAGTGAAGGTGACACATACATCATAAGCATTTAGTTGGTTGCATTTAGTTTTATATTATATTTTATATTTTAAACCTATGTCTAGGTTACATGGTAGTGTTGATGTAACCATCTTAGGGCAATACAAGTGTTCGACACTACAAAGTTATAATTTACTAAACTAGGTGAATGATCGAAAATCTAGATCTAGTCTACTTTTTGCCTATTATATATCCAACTCCATATTATCATTATAACCATTTAAGTATCCTTTTTTCATTATAATTAAAATATTTATCATATAAGTGTTTTCTATTTTTAGCATATCTTAACATAATAAATTCACTATATATTTATTTGAGTTTTGTAAATTAATTGGCCTATTATAGAGATAGTTTATCACTCTTGTGCCCTAGGCTATCTCTATCCCCTTTAACCCTATAATCCATAATCTAGATTATAGGATTAAACAATTATATTTTAATAAGTTATCCATATCCAATGAGGGTTAGGGAATTTATAATTCAACCCATGGTTTTAACACTAGCATCTTTAAGGGGTATAATCAGTCCATTATACATTGTCTCCCAAAGATAAATTGGTTCACATTCATATAGGTGTACTTATTCCTTGTTTTTTAAATTTAAGTATGTTCAATATTTATATTTTATATCATAATCAAAAATTGATTTATACATGTTTCATTACATTTGTTTTATGCAGCAAGTGAAGCACTCAACCCTAATTGAACACACCCACTATGGATACACTTAGGATCACCATTTATACTTTTACTCTAGATATTTTATTATTATAATAAAAGGAAGGATGATAAGGGGAATGTAGACACAAATATTTTATATTAGACACTTGAAATTGTTAGTTTTGATAAAGATTTAGTATATGTGACTTATTTTCACATAAATGCATCTTGCTTACACACTTTCCTAACCATTTTATTATCTATTGGATTGACCTTAAAAAATTTCCATTGTAATGCATAATATTTCCATAATATCTACCTAAATAAATTATTATCTTATTTAGACTATATCCTAACTTTTTATGACTATTTCTTACAATCTAGACGGTTCTGATCATAATCAAATGGATACAATTATAATCATATGGATCATATTATCAAATCCATTTTCCTTAAATAAAATCATCTATGTGCCATTTAACATATGTTTTCATAGATTTAAATATTTCCCATGCATTTTACCATACATTTTTCATATTCATTCATATATAAATTACCCAAAGTGTTAGTTATTTATATAAAAATAGCCTAATCATATGCCAAGCTATTAATTAATAAGAACACATCTATTATTAATCTACATATTAAGAGGAACTGCCTTAAAGGTTCCAAATGTAAAACCCATCAAAGGAGAAATCCTTGAATCAGTTTTGGATACCATTGAAATTAAAAATAATAGGTTTTCAAACTATTAAAATCCATACATATGATTGTATGAAATGTTCATATTACATTAATTTCACCCACTTAGCTAGGTGGGAGAATTACATGTCATTTGATACCTCTTTGGGAACATAGGTAGTGTGTCACTCAATGGATATAATTGAGGTTAGATCAATCCATATTTATAGGTCATTTTGGCTTTAAGAGGTATGTATACACATAATATTTTCAAACTTTATCACTCACTATTTCTTTTAATCTTGCAAGAACCCTTCGAATCTCAATCTCTCTAAGTGCATACATTAAGGGGTACACCAAAAAAGGGGTGGGAAAACCATTGGTTATTTTTAGGATTATCATCATTAGAATACCACTTCTAATTATTCCAATCATCTCCTAAAAACATTCCACAAAGCTTTACCTCCTATTTTCACCCTCCTCTAGTCATTTTTCACTTTTTTTATCCCTTCCCCAGCCTAAAATACTTTTAGTGGTTTATGATACACTATTGAACCCATCAACCTTGTACTCTAATTTAAAAAATTCATTTAGGATCTATGCTAGCCATTATACAACATAGACCACAATCTAATTTATTTTTGTCAATAATGATATAGATTTGATTAGGCTAAATCTATTGGATATAATCTTGAAAACAATTATGATTAGATTCACCTAAATAAACACACTCATTTTATCTTTAAGAGAAGAGAAGAAAAGTAGATATATATTGTGCATCTTCCTTATCCACAATTATAATTGAAGAAAATATCTTAGGGTTCCATACTTTCGTTGGAGATACACATCTTATCTTGATAATTTTTTTATATGGATTGATAGGTTGTGTAGCCTAGAGCTAATTTATCCTTCTCATCCTTACATACCATAACAACCTCTTGCAAAACACCTTGGCCAAGGGAGAGATTAAGGCTTGGTGGGTTTATATTTAAATATAAGTATTACTAAATTTGTTCTTCCTTTA
Organism: Torreya grandis; assembly: GCA_037957365.1. Classification (NCBI taxonomy): domain Eukaryota; kingdom Viridiplantae; phylum Streptophyta; class Pinopsida; order Cupressales; family Taxaceae; genus Torreya; species Torreya grandis. The sequence continues at coordinate 120,250 of JARHVA010010809.1, forward strand.
TAATATTATATAAATATGTATTTATACTTCTCTCCCATGCATTAGGATTATGTATATATTGACATGAGTATGTGTCTTATATGCATGTTTATGTTTTATATTTATTACCCCCAATTTGTGACATAATATTTAGCTAGCGCTAGATAAGAATTTTATTTTATTTTGTCATTTTTACATTAGTGAAGATGAAAACATAGGAGCTAGTTAGGGTTATTGCATAGTTTTTCCTGATTGGAGGCTTTGGAACCCTCCCTAGTGATATAATTATGGTAAGATATCCCTTGTCTAGGTCTAGTAGATCCATATTGGTCATGAACCCAAATATATAATACATAAACAATCATAAGTGTAATTAGGATTTATATTCTCTAAGCTATGATTGATTTATAGATCAATTGCATTTCCCTTTGCATACATTTTGGTAAACCTGATGTGAATGTAACCTTTGAAAATTTTATTTCATGCCATCATTTTTTTATATTTTATTATATTTTTAATATTTTATTAAATCAATCGATATAGTTTTAACTCTCTATGCATAGGTTTAACACACAATCACTTTAAAACAACTTTGTTTTATCTATGCAAGTCTTTATCAATTATATGGTATTAGATAAAATAGTTTGACATAATATTCTTACTCAGTTCCAGATTAACATACACTATAAAATAAGTTGAAATTGTCTAATAATTTCTTAGTCCAACATACAAGTCACTAAATACTATCAAATAACTCAACTTTGTTTGTTATTTATTATTCAACACAAAGGGTTTTGTAGAACATGGTCATACTAGTCAACCTAATATATATAATTTGAAAGCAACAACTAAAGCATTAAAACATAAAAGTTTATAATCTAAATCATCTTAAATACAAGTAAGGTTTCATTATCATATTTTTATGTCATTTCAATTCTTCCTTTGAGTCAATTTTTCATGAGTTAGTTGTCTTCAAAACTATAAACCTACAACTAACTAGGTTGACCTGGTCAACTTAGTTTTGTAGCCTCTCTTCTATATGAAATACATAGTAAACCTATTTAAATATGTTATTAAAGTCCTTGCTTCTAAAAAATATCAATGACTCAATTTCCTCTATTCTATATTATTTACATAAAGTGTCCCCTGAACTAACTCTGTATTATTTTCAATCAAGGAATTAACATCTATTTGCTAGTAATTAATTCACATTTCCTTTTAAGTTATTTGCATGCTTATAGTAACTCATGTAGTCTAAATAGGTGGGTTTTCAAAATTTCCATTTTATTTACATAATTTTACTCTTTTACACACACTACCAAATCACTTAACATTAAAAATGCATTTAAAAATTTGTCTTCCCAAGGCTAACCTACTTGGATTTCATCACCAAGGGGAAAGCTAACTTGGTTTTTTCACCAAGTATAAACACAAGGTTAATGGTATATATTGTCAAGGAACTAGACACCATTATCATTGAAATATTGTGAAGTGAGGGGGTAGTCCCTAATACCAAGCCATTACCATTGCCAATATAGATCCATTTCAACCCAAACATCCTAAAACTAAATTTAGACTACTTTCTAGTTCCGTATTTTATCCAACTTTCCTATCATGTCAAAACTAAAAATTTCTAATAATTTAATGACACTTAGGGTGACTAATTATTTAGTATTTAATTTACAATTAATTTATTTATCTTTGATCATTATGTGTTTTATTAAAAAACTTACATTGGCCAACATTGGTGCAAGGTTTGTATTGTGTCCCCCAATTGAATCAATCACATTGATCTAATTGTTTATGTGTTTGATTTCATTCTTGATTAAAACTATATTTCAAAAAAAATCCCCTATTTTAGAACACTATCATCTTGGTTGATACAGTCAATTATAAACTATGTTTTACCTTCCTATTAGCAGTACATAGTCGACCTACATGATTGTGTCTTCTTATCTCCTATTTAGTTCTCTATTCAATAATACATAATCAATCTAAAGTATTATGTATCCTTATTATCTTGTTTATATTTCTTATTTATAATATACACCTAACTTGAATGATTATGTATTATTATCTATCTATTGTGTTGCATAACATAGTCGATTGATTTGACTCTATATCTTATATTTTGACTTTGTCTTTACTTCACCATCATCCTTATTAACCCTTTTCTATCATCATAAAATTCATATTTTTGGATAACACAAAGTTAAACTCAATATATATGATGAAATTTACAAACCCTAATAAGTTTCCCCATAAACAACATATGGATTCCACTTTAGATGAAAGAAATTTGTATGTGGCCACTCTCACTACAAATTATGGGATTCCTCCTCATGAATATTCAATTTGTAGCCCTATATTCTTCTTAAAAGTTCAACCTAAATTATATTATATTTTGGAAATGTTTTTCTTTATTAATGAATTTTCTCAACATTGAGGAAAATACCCTTCCACTATTTACAACCTCATGACAAGTGGTAAAGAGGAAGAATCCCATTCACCTTCCGCCACATTCTCACATGAATTTTAGGGCAATATATTCTTTGTTTATTAACCTCTTCCTTATATTTTTAATCCTTCTCATACTATGATATCTTCCTCATTGATTTATTCTACCTCCATGCCAAGTATATATACTAACATGGTAGGTTCAACATCTAGTGTGCCTTTTGTAAAACCCACCCTTATCAATAACTCCATTAGTGCATCATTTTATATCAATGGTGATCATGCCACTAGTGATTATTTTTATTCTAATCCTTATACTAGTGCATCTTTTTTAAAACATGATAATCATGCCACTAGTTCCTCCTTTTCTACCAATTCCTCTCAAGAAACTAGTGTCATGTATGCCACTACTCACAATGGTGCCCAATCCACTAATACCAATGCTAATGTTTTGCATGCTGTGCACACTAATCATAAAACAACTCAAAACCATCAAATTTTATTACAAAATATTAACTAAATGAGTTCTTTCCAAGATAATAATGCCAAAAAAATGATGAAAATTCAAAACCACCTTATTCACCTCCAAAATCACCCTCAACAAGTTCTATGGGGAGTACACAATAAAAATGCTCCCCAACCCCCTCAGGGATTCCCATGGAAACCTTATTCCTAAACCACCTATTATTAACAAAATGATTAAACATATTAAAAAAAAACCTCTTATGCCTAAAATAACCAAGATAGATATATAAATTATCACCCCTACCATTAGTTATAACGGTATAACTGATCCTATGTTACACATAAATTTTTTTGGAAATTTATACAAAGATCGGGCCAAGCTAAACACTTTTACCACTACCAAAATCATAGGGAAAACCATGTCTAGAGATGATTTATATTGGTATAACCAACTCAAGTCTCATTGTATCACTTGTTTAGAAGATCTATTTAGTGCTCTAGTACAAGAGTTTCAAACTAGTGACCTCCCTATGAATACTTTGGCTCATTTTATTAATTACAAGCAACTTAAGCAAAATACACACAAGATATCATCAAATGATGGAATACCTTGTCTAATAAGTGTTAAGATAACATGCAGGATCACAAACTCTTTCATCCATTCACTAGTGCCCTCTATTCTAAGTTAAAATATCAGGTTAGGAACATCTCTTCATGAACTTTGGAAGAGGCCCTCGACCAAGCCAAGTGCCAAGATTTTATCATGCATCTGTTTGACCCATCCCCACCTCCTATGGGAACTTGCATACTCATCAAAAACAAAAATAGTCATTCTAATAATGATGGTGTCATTGATTTGTATGATACCATTCATAATATTTAATCTATTACTCCTGACCCTGCTCTAAAATAAGCTTCCCCTATAAACCAAACCCTTAATCTTTAATTTTATCAAATAAAAAACATAAATGTTCATAACCTATTATCCTTAGTGGAATTCCAAAATCATCTACCAAGGATTCTTCCACGAGAGCTTGATCCCACTCACCCTATGAAATCATGGTATGATCCAAACAAATTTTTATTGTTTTCATATTAGTTGGGGTTACTTTCATGAGACTTGTAGGTAATTGCATAGCTTATATATGGATTTTCTCTTTGGTACATATTTTTATCACAATTCCCTCTTTCATAAATGTTAATAAGCCTATGACATTTCCTTCAAATCTCATGAAACACAAAGAAAATATCAAACTTTAAACTAGGTTAATGCTCATCTATCCATTTAAAAATATCCTCTTCCAAACCATCAATACAATAATGATAAACCTACTCCTTCCACCAATCATGTTGATAGTATTACAAACCAAACTCCTAAAGACAATGTGATAAATATGAATAATATAAGTAGGATAGTTGATTTCATTAATTCCCATCCTACCCATATTCACCAATGATCTCACACTTTTTGTGTTATCCAATACTATTCCTCCACTCACCTAATCAAGTTGGGGTAAGATGATTTTATATATTTCAACAAAAAATATTCAACACCCCATAATATGTAACTTTATAATATCACTTATTTAAATCCATCACAAGATAAACCTAAATCAACTACCTCATCCTCTTAGGATAATAACCAATTTGTCCCACAATTAAACCTCCCACATCCTATCAACAAAAAATTACATTCACTTATAATATTAATTTCAAGTAGGTCCTCCAACAATACACACCTCTATCCTATGATCCCCTCATGGGTTATGATGAATGGGACCCTGTCACAGAACTTACCAATCTCCCATCTCAAATTCCTTTTCTTGAACTCATGGAGACTTATTTTCATCATCACAACCACCTTATTCAAATCCTATTTAAAATGAACATCCATCATCCTACCCTAACAAGACATGAAGATACCTTATCTAAGTCAAAAGATAACGTCTTATAATAATGTGCAAAGATGTCTATACATGTTGATGAAATAATGGAAACTTCTCTCTCTCTCTCTCTCTCTCTCTCTCTCTCTCTCTCTCTCTCTCTCTCTCTCTCTCTCTCTCTCTCTCTCTCTCTCTCTCTCTCTCTCTCTCTCTCTCTCTCTCTCTCTCTCTCTCTCTCTCTCTCTCTCTCTCTCAAATTTACTATTGCTTTTATGATTCTAGATGAGATTATATTTCATGTGGATGATCCTCCCCTCTTTATAAGAATCAAAATTAGTGACATCTAATTCAAGCATACTTTTATTGATGAAGGTTCAAGCACTTGTGTTACATTTCTTGACTTCATTCAAACCCTTGGATACTTTAATTATAATATTAAGTCCAAACTCAACATGCGTTAAGGTTATGACCAAAATAAAATGCCTCTCTTAGGTTGTGCATAGCTCCCTATTATCATCCCACCTATCATTATTCTATAGAAGGTTATGATCTTCAATTTCCCCTCTCCTATAATATCTTTCATGGTAGGCCATGAACTCATCAAATGAGGGATTTCAAATCTTCTAACTGCTAATGTGTCAAGTTACCTCATAATGGTGCAATCTATAGGATTCAATGTGACACTAACCCTTAGAATTTTGAATAATTCCAAGATTGTGGTGTATTCAAAATTCCAATGCTTGAACCCTTGTTGAGTGTTCTATTCTGAGAATATCATTCTTTAATTTTCCTATCAAATATATGTGAGGTTATCATGGTCACCCAAAAATCATCAAGAATATACCACCTAACCTCTTATATTTTGATGATAATGAGCTAGATGATATTATCTTAAAGATAAAAAATTCTGATCTCTCTCCTCATCTCATTTCCTAGCTTCTACCATCTTTGAATTCACATTCCCCTCAACCACCTAGTGATGATATACTCATTATGTTAACTAAGACTTGACACTCTATTCACCACGCCATATCTATTGATAAGGTCAAACCTAATTGCATAATTTATCTTCATAAACTTGACTATGATAATGGTTGTACTTTAGATGACCCTTTTTTTGTATGTATTTTTTAGGCTAGAGATGTTGAGATCCTTTGTTATTATTGTTCTATCTTTCTTTCTTTCCAGTTATCTTATTCCGTTTTTTATTGTATAGTTTCTAATTTGAACATTATTCCTCTTGTTCATAGGTTAGATATGGTGTGTTCACATAATACACTTCTAACTTTTGAATAACTTTTTATGATCATGCTTATGGATCATGTTATTATTTATCCCTATCACTTTTATAGATAGCAAGATCCCTGTACCTAGCTTCCC